>JABJVR010033579.1:17993-33967 GCA_025773905.1 Chitala chitala
ACATTTAAGTATGATATAGCCTACTTTGTGTATATTTTGTATTTGTGTGTGTGTGTGTGTGTGTGTGTGTGTGTGTGTGTGTGAGAGAGAGAGAGAGAGTATATACACACACAATGAACAAATGAACCATATAACACCACTTTTCTAAATGTACGCTTCAATTTCTAATATGCAGAAGCAGTGTTTCTGGAAATGTTTTAAACCCTATGGAATTTAAAGCAACAAAAGTAATCAGAAATTAAAAAGTATTCTCTGCTACTGGGACACAAATTAAATACTTTTTGAGTTTGTTAATTGCAATCATAGAGAAGTAGCATTATCAATGACCTTTTTTTTGGAAGTCAGTCTGTAATTTGGTAAAAATTAAAATTTCAAACTTCAAATTTTATCTCATCATTAGATCATGGCTCATTCCAAAGGAAGCTGAGGTTAATTACAAAAGGAGAGAAAACTGATTAATCACCCCAGTACTACATTTTCGGTTTTACAGTCATGTATTGCTAATTGTCCCTTAACTGTCACAACTTGACTGTCACGTTAGTATTCTTATAAAGAATTCAATTCAATTCAATTCAATTCAATTCATTTTTATATAGCGCCTTTTACAACGATGTGCCTCAAAGCACTTTACAAAAGAAACTGCAGATCTTACAGAATAACAGCAATACGAATAAATACGAATGAACCATGATCTAATGATGAGGTACAATTTACTGTCATTTATGAAAAAATTAATGAATATAATGAATTCTGAGCCTGATTTAAAATGTATTTAGAAAAAACGGGCATGCCCAGTCTGTAGTTTTTTTTCATTCAGTTATGAAAAACCATACATTCAGCTTTTTACAAAATAGTATACCTCTCCCACACAAAAAAGCTCCATCAACAAATTGCTTATGAATTCATTATCTCATAAATTCTTTTTTCTTTTCACAGCACGGAATCACAAAATAAGCAATGTCTTACGTTTCTATTACACGTCGAAGTGTAATAAAAAGAATAAGCGTTTTTGATGGTTGTAATAAATGCAACCAATTCATCATCAAACGTTTATTATAAAAACCACATTAAGTTGTCATACTGTCATTAACAAAAAAAAAAAAATCACGTCAACAACTGAAATTAACACCATAAAGTTGAGTTATTTGTAGTTTGTCTGTCACCATGCACGTCAGCTTCTGTTAGTTCATAAAGAAATTTGAGAAAAATGATGACGTTTGGCACCAGATTTAGGACAGTAACAGATAATTAATGTTATATCATGTACTCCTCAGGCTGCAGATGAATGGGAAATGAGTCTTAATGTGTGAGCTCAGACATATAGTCTCTTCATCAAAATCTGTCTTCTTTTTAGTGGAGCTAAAATGTAATTACTTATGTATTGAAAAATATCATGGGGTACTGTGGCTCAGTGGTTCCGCACACCTGTTGCTTCACATCTTCAGGGTTGTGGATTTGAATCCTCTCTTCGGTCTGTGTGCATGGAGTCTGCATGTTTTCTCTGTATGTTTCCTCCAAGCACTCTGGTTTCCTCTCACAGTCCAAAGAGATGTGTTGAAGGCTTATTGGTGTTTCCAGATTCCCCACAGTCTATAGGGTGTCTGTGAGGGGTTGTGCCCTGTGATGGTTGGTGCCCCATCCAGGGCGTCCCCTGCCTGGGAGAGGCTCCAGGCCTCCTTGTAGATGGGATGAGCAGGATGGAAAATGGATGGACACATGAATACATTTTGGATGAATTTTCTGCAGCCCATTTGTTTGTGGGCTAAGGGTGAAGCTGAAATAATGACTGACTACACCATTTCCCATTTCCCATAGTTCTTTTAACCCATCGCCTGTGCAATGGCAGGCCTTCATCATGCTGTTCTTAGACTGGCAAGAACCAGCAACCTCACACTGACCATGGGGGACCCAGCACTCCTAACCCAGCATGCAAAGGGTAGTCAGGAGGGAAATAAACCATATAAACAGGCATTACAAGTAGCAATTGTAGCAGAGCCTTACAGCATGTTATCCACTGGCAGTGTTAGTTACATTGTTTCATTATGAAAGACCATATCTAGTACATTAACAAGTAACCTTGCCTTTGAAGCTTCACTGCCTAATTAGTATAGTTTTGTAATTTTGCAATTGATATAAGCATTGCACCTCTTTTCTGGTTTTGTGTTTAAGGGCTATAGAGAGTTTTGGTGTTGCAGAATCTCTTTCTGAAAGTTTCCCTGGTTCTAGTTTTGGGAGTTTTGTTTTGCCCTTGTGTTTCCTGGTATTTTTGGACATTGTTAAAATCAACACTTCAGTATTTACTCCTGGATCCTGCTGTGTCCACACTGAGTTTCAGCCTTTTTCTTCTGCAAAAAATACTTAAATATTTAATTTTTAAATGTACGTAAATCAATTACCTTTACTTCAGCATTTACTGCATATTCAGGTACGACTGAAATATTGAGTAATTCGTTATTTTGTCATGTTTTTCTGCTGTTAAAACTTCCAGATGCAAGAGTATGTGGTGTGCCTTAGTGATTATCAGCAGGAAGTTAGACGCTTGTGGTACAGTATGTTTGTCAAGATGGCCCAGCCCTCATCTTGATTATACAACATATCCAGAATGTCTGCAGAGTAAGGCCCTTGAGGGCTTTTATACATGTGATTATGTTCCCCCCCTTCCCCCCTTACAGATTAAAAGGTCATTAATTTCATGCAAATAACAACACATAGCTAATTAACCTGTAATGGCACACTAGTTGTCTTCGAGTTACCACCTAATGAAAGTTTTACGTCGCCCAGGCCAGATCAGGGTCTTTATCGTGAGCTGATGTCGTGCGGTAATCCTCTGTGCATTCAGGTCGGTTGCACTTTAAACGTGTGTCTACTGAGAGCAATTAGTTTCACATGTGTGCAAAACAAATATTAGCCTTCATTTAAAGGCCAATATGAGAGATGCCATCTCCTCTAACGTAGCTTAGCTAGGATTCCGATTTAATTATGATAAAATTTGCAAACTGCTGCACTACTCAATTAGCTCAGTGCTTACGCCCTGTATCCAGAGTAACCGTGGAGACGTAAGCACAGCTCCAACACCCTGGTTTCAGCCTGAGTTGTTGCACCATAGAGGCTCATTGTACTCAATAACACTCCCAGTAACCAGGCGCACTGCTGTAATGTGCCTCCATTGAACAAAACAATGAGCACCAGCCCTAGAAGACATTTTTACTAACCCACCTGACAGTAAATCTCACGAACCCTTTGGATAATTAATAAAAGGATAGTGCAAAACAACCAAATTAGCATCTGGAAGAACTTAAAATTACCCAAACATCCTGGCCCCACGGCCCACAGTGCAAGTGCCCAAAAGTAAATAAAATATGAACTGAAATGCAGCGGTAAATTACTGCTCTGTAGATGTCGATACAAAGGCCAGGGGCATTTTGACAGGTTTCTTTTGGCCTCTGACGCATATTCCTCACCTGCGATTTCACTCCTCCCATAGGAAGGTGGATGCCCATTGTCTCAGTCTGCCACAGGCAGCTGTGAGGCCGGGCTGGGAAGCAGCGATGGGTCTGGGGAGCGGGGCAGAACCTACTACATTGAAGAGCACCATCCATCACCAGGAGGGAGCCTTACTCCTTTGCCTAACCGCTTACCTAAAAAACTCTTTCTGTTCACATGAAGATACATTCTGCGTATGAAACAGCGCTGTTGATTTTGATATCGCACAAGGAAGTTTCACATCCTCAGATGTGACACTTGGGCGCTCTGAAGAAGCATATATCTCTTTGACATGCCCAGCACATTTTAACATGATAAAACACTGCCATGTTTGCCATCTTCCACAATGTCCATAAAAATAACTAATCATACATGTACAATAGAATTCCAGCTATTGGCGATATAAAACAAAGAGGGGAAATGGTTCTGCAAAGAAGACAAAAGCCCACATTGTGCTGGAGTCATCTCTCAATGGAAGGCTGAAATGAGTGCCTAATTACAGGCCTGTTTTCCCCGGTGGTGAGGGGAAACGCTGTGTCTGCAACCAGGCCATCTGGATCTTTTGGTTCTGGCTCCACAATCTAAAGCTGTCTGGCCCTGCTGGTAGAGATGTCACGTCCCAGGTGGGTGGGAGAATGGAAGAAATATACTGTCCATTCCCTCCTCAAAGTAGTGTAGCTACAGAAAGCCAAGGCAGTGTGCTCAGCTTTAATTGCTATTTTGTTAATTAGCTGATTTCCTGGTTCAATAAAGAGTCACTGACTTTATTTATTGTCTATCTATACAATTGAACACAGTGGCATTATTTAGGAAAAGTGTCTCAAGGATACAACAGCAGGGGCCCTCCTGACACTTAATCCTAAAACCATAGAGTTATAAATCCTCATCACCTGGTGCTCCTGATTTCACAATGGCATTCTCTGGCCTTGTCCCAGAAAC
Organism: Chitala chitala; assembly: GCA_025773905.1. Lineage (NCBI taxonomy): Eukaryota > Metazoa > Chordata > Actinopteri > Osteoglossiformes > Notopteridae > Chitala > Chitala chitala. Next base: position 22,416 of record JABJVR010033579.1, read on the forward strand.
CCAAAAGCAAGTATGGCAAGGTAACAAACTCTCTGCCCTTTCATGGGCTTTATTATTATTCATTCATTTTCCATACCACTTAATCCTGTGAAGGATTGCGGTAAGCCTGGAGCCTAACCCAGGAGACGCAGGGCAGGGGACACTCAAGGCAGGGCACCAACCCACCACAGGGCACAGAGACACACACACCAAAGCACACACTACAGGCAATTTGGAGACACCAATCAAACTAATCCACATGTTTTTGGACTTTGGGAGGAAACAGGAGAACCCAGAGAAAAACCACCAAGTACAGGGAGAACATGCAAACTCCACACACGCAGACCCAAGGTGGGAATTAAACCCCAGGCCTGGAGGTGCAAGGCAACAGTGCGAACCACCATGCCACCTTTATTATTATTATTATTATTATTGTTGTTGTTGTTGTTGTTGTTGTTGTTGTTGTTGTTGTTGTTGTTGTTTGTTCCACTGGTGTAGGCCTGACAGAACCTCTAGAGAACATACTTTGTTACCTATGGAGAAGGCATAAGCAATTATTCATTTAACTGCTACTTCTTCAAGCACAGATTTTGTGTTTGTTCTCAGCATCCCAAAACCCAATAGTTGCCTTCATATTCTCCGGAAGGCCATGCTGTGGGGATGAATGAAAGCAGAAGTTTAGAGCACCAGAAGATTTCTTTATTGAATGGATAAATGAAGAAGCATGCATCTCATTTCGTCTAGACTGCAGCCACAGAAGCACAAAAGGCCACTTGGTTGTCTCTCTTGCCTAAGAACGTGTGAGTGTTCCTGTGCTTCTCACATGCTCCATAAGATCCAATAGTAAGATGAGATACTGCAAACTTGTCAGAAGAAAGAGGACTTGTGAGCACACAGACAAGAGGAACATGAAGTGGAAACAGCTGCAGAGACAAAATACCACAGTGCAAAGCAGATTTTATGGAGCCTGACACACGCACCCACAAGTGTATACAGACACATAACGCCCTCCGCCTCTCACGCTCTAATTGAAAAGAATAATGACAGTGGTGGTAGGAAACAAGACTCAGCAATTATTCGTCTTTCAATGAACACAAACTCATTAATGGCAGGAGGTGCATAATAAAGCCATTTTGAACAATCTTTAAGAGGACACTGAGGTCTAAAAGAGGAAATAAAAACACAAATAAACAAACAAGTGATTCATTTGTTAGGTGACTGCCAGGTTAAAGAGCAGGTTGGATGTGCAGTACAAGAGGAAATCCATTTATCATTAAACACAGCAGTTCAGCAGTTGAGGAAGTTGCTCACATCTATTCAGTGAGTTCAGATTGGCAGGGCAGAATGTGTTGAGGGTACCCAGGGGTTCGACAGGTAGAACATCGGCAAGAAGGTGCAACAGTTTTGTAAAAGCAGGTGCTGCCTATTCAGAGCTGGATAAATCAAATCCTATATAAAGTCGTAGCATGAAGGCCTGGGTTTTGAAAAATGACCTGTGCGTAGCAATGTGCAAAGACACAGCAAAAATAGCACAGAGACAAGAATCAAGAGGTATAATAATAATAACAATAAAAAATAATAACAACAACAACAACAATAACAACACATGAATGTATGTAAAATCTTTTTAATGGTTTATTCTTGTTTCCATGGGGAGAAGAATGTGTCCTGGCAGATACTGTGAGCTGAGGCAAAAATATGCCCGACAACTGAACATACAGGTGCAGAGAGCCCCAGTTTGTTCAGTGGCCACACAGTAAGAACAGCAACAGCACTGGAAGCTGCAGAACCACCATAACATGTTGCAAAGTATGTCATTAGCAGGGCTGGACTGGGGCAAAAAAAAAACACCAGCACCAAATCCAGCTTTGGTTGTTAGTAAAACTCAGTCTTGTGTACCTTTGTGTGTATAATGAATGTCATGATTGTGGAGCAATTTTCATAAACTTAATCAGATGGAGAAGAGCAGTCTGTAACTCAAGTATAGCTAGAGTTGTTGGGGTGAACTTTGAACACAATTAGCTGTTTTTGGGCTTGCTGTCAAAGAAAAAGCAGAGCTATGTGTGGCGGCTGACCTCCTTCTGCTGCTGATTGGGTATGGCAGAATGCATTTCTGCTGCAGACAGGAAGTATGAACATATCAGGTGTTGGCAGAAGCATAAAGGAAGTCCATGTCTCACAGGAACCTGACCAGGTCTAAAACCCAAATCAGCCTAACTGTAGGAAGTTTTTTAAAATGGAAAATGCCTTGCACTGCACATGTTTTGCATACATATGAACAAAAATGCTAACAGGATTACATTTGAGTTTGACAGAAAAATGCATACATATGCTGTTTGCAGAAAATTCTTAACCAACGATACCTGGAGTCTTGTGCCACTTGTTCATAATTAAGAAAAACGTCTACCAGTGACACTGTGGTTATTTCTATCTATGGTGCTGAACTTCTACCAGTGGCAGTATAGTTATTGCTGTCCATGGTGCTGAACTTCTACCAGTGGCAGTATGGTTATTGCTGTCCATGGTGCTGAACTTCTACCAGTGGCAGTATGGTTATTGCTGTCCATGGTGATGAACCTTCGCTCATGACCCCAGGGTCATTACTGATCTTGGTACTGAATTTCTGTCTGTGAGATTGTTTTGTTTGTGTTGGGAATTGTTACTCACTGTGGTGCTGGACAAGATGCTGTCCTTTGTCCAGAACCTAGTGCCAATGCAGACAGTACTTTTCAGGCACCAGTGTCACACAGACACACACACACACACACACACACACACACACACACACACACACAAACAAAAACAGAGAGTGAGGCATACACACCACACTTCACATGTCTGCTGCATAATCTTGAAAATAAGCACAAATTGTCCATTGAAACTAACTGCCTGCAGCTCACAAACAGGCAACATTAAACCATTATGTCTTCCAAGGACAAAGCAGAGAATCAGCTGTTTCTGCTGCTGGTCAATCATCAATAATTCCAGTCAAAGTCTTACCTTGTTTATTACATGTTTTCTTTTTTTCTCCCTCTGCTAATTTGAATTCACTCTGAAATATTTTATTTTCTCTCACCATTATTATTGCTACTTCAATATATATATATAAGTTTGCTTTTCCGGAATTAATGCTGAGAATGCCAAAAAATTGTGTTTTTTTAGAGCACCAGAAGATCTTTATCAAGGTGTATATAACAAAAATGTACTATATGTACTATATTTGTATACATTTGTACTTCTTATACAGTATTTTTATAGATATATACATATAAATAGAATCACTGTATGGGATATTGGAATAGAAAGTACAGCGTCTCCTTCATGTTGTGCTGCTTTGTAAATTTAATATTTATTTGAGGGTACATCAGAATTCACGGGGTCCCTCAGGCAGTGATTGGCAGCTGGGTATTTCTCAAAAAAAGCCACACGGCTTTTGTCTGTCCCCAAGGGAAACAAGTGCATTTCTTTTTATCTTTCTAGCACTTCATTTGAGTGTATGCTTTTGCATTTGACACTGCAATGCATCTAGTTATGCAACCCTGATTGTTTTGGAATAAGGGCAGCCTGTGCTTTCTAGGTTTTAGGGCTGAGCATGTCAGCAGCAAGTGAGCTTTGTGAAAAAGTCTTTTAACAAGCACTGCTCTTGGTTTCTTGTCAGTAAAAATGCTCACGTAGATGGTCAGACTACAAAGTCGTATCAAGGTCTGGTAACACTGGCTCAGCAATAATATTTTTGACTCAGCATTTAATATTAACTTGTTTTCTGATAATGCAGCAGACAAATGTCATGTCATCACTTCTTTACTTTTCTAATTAAGTAACCAATTTTGCTTTTATTCTTCATTCCCGGCACAAACTGTACTAAAATGCATTTCATGGACCTCTGCATTCCTATGGCAGAATACCTCGTTCGGTAAAAACTCAAGTATGCTCAGACAGATTTTAATTGCAATTCCAGTGAGATTTTTGCTGTTCTCTTCAATGTTTTTTAATCTTTCCTGCTTTCCAATTTTGTGATATTGTTGGTTGCCACAATTTATGAAGCAAAACTAAAGTGGTGTTATTTAGCTAACAGAGTTGCATGTCTTTGACTGTTTCTGAGACATTTACACTGCTGGATATTTTAATGGACCAATTTATATTTAAGTACTTTACTTAATAGTACAACAGCAGGACATTTGTTTACAAGTCTGTGTCCTGAAGAAAAAAAAACAGCCACAATTCTCACCGCCCTTCATAATGTTTCTTTTTCCGAAATGCACAAGAGGAGTCCTTTAATTTGCCCTTGTATGTGTAATAATAAAACCCAGGGTTGCAAAAAAAATAATAATAATAGGGACCTAATTCTGAGGGCTGGCCATGCGGGAGCAATGCAGGAGCAGCAGTACAAGGGCAGGATATGAGTTAAAACTTAACAGCTTTATTTTTGGACACTGGGCAGCTAGCCTTGTAAACAAGAAGAAGTGTAAAGATGGCAACTAAAGAACTGGAGTAAAACTCCAAAAAAATTATAATGGAGAGACAGCATGAACAGTAGGAAAAAGGATTAGCTCCTTCCTCATTCCTTCATCTTCATGTTCTCTCCCCTCCTGATTTCTGCCCGGATTGCCCCTTTGCAACCGTGATGCAACAGTGATAATTTAACTGTGCTGGTGCTTATGTGAGTCCTGCTGTGTACTGAACAATCCAGTCCCAAGCTCTGGGTTTCATTCTCAACAGTTCCTCTCAGTATGGGCTCTTATCTGTGTGGTTTATCTGCACATCTGTAGGATTGAGACTAGACAATGGTCAGTGTGAAGCTTGATGGAGATTTTCAGCACTTCCATGTAAATATTGTAAGTTTTAAACATGGAACATGAAGACAATTAGTAGTGTTTAGGTATTTAAAGTGTGCGGCAGTCATGTTTTCTGCAGGCACACATAAAAATTTCCTCTCAAGGCAATTAAAAAAAACTTTGTGCAGCACAGAACTGCTCTGCATTATTTTTTTCTGCCTCTTGCACATAATAAAATTTATGAATTATTCACCAATGATTCAAGATGATGACACATGCCTCCATCTCATCACAGCCCCAGGACAGACATTTTAAGGTGGCAGCCTGCTTTCCCAGAATGCACAGCATCAGCCGCTTATGGGACTCCTTTCACCAGCAGCCTTTTCCACCCATGTGGGGCTGCTCTCTCCCCCTCATGTCTTTGCCATGCAAATGAGGTTTGGGACGTGACTGACTGCTGATGATATTGAACAACACATTAGTGTGTTATCAGTGTGGTTTTATGGGTTCCTTAGATGCGAACTGTATGCTAAATGCTCCCACTGTGAACCATGCCTTGTTCTTTCTGTAGCCAATGACAGTGATTAGTTGTAAGGTCTCTTGATCTTAACCAAGATTAGTAAAATGTGATTATGGCAAATACATCCATCCATCCATCCATTCTCTATACTACTTGTCCAATACAGGCTCACGGGAAGCCTGGAGCCCATCCCAGGAAGCACAGGCCACAGGGCAGGGGACACCCAGGGCAGGGTGCCAACCCACCACAGATGGTAAATACAGAAACACATAAACAGAAGCACATATACATTTATACAATATAAATAGCACTCATGTAAGTTGTCTGTAGCAGTAGCAGTATTTCAAGTTGTTGCATGCGCCTTCACTGGGTGACGCATAATTACCGTAAACTCTGTGTTTTAATCCTGCCTATGAATGGATGTCTAGGGATTCGAAGTGGCTCCAAGCACTTGACTCACAGGTGCCGTTGCAAAGTTTATTTGCCGTGAGCTTAACATTAAATAGATGTGCGGACAAAAGAATGGAAGCATAGAATCATGATTTGCTGTTGCAGTTGGATAAAGGCCTGTACCGTTTATTGTGCCATCTGAATGGCTTTTGTGGGGCTTCTGCGGCCTGTTTCCATGAGGAGCGGCCTTGAAGAGCTTCAAAATGTTCTCCAGTCACTAATGGTGTGAAGTATATTTCACCATGAGTATTTGCATCCAAAGGGAGCCGTGCTAATAAAATGAATCTGTCCCCATGCTTTTAAGAGTATTCACAGTGTAATCTTAAAATAAATCGGGTTTTGAAAGCACATTAGCGCACAGCCACTGAACAATGTTTTTGTTATTGATTAAATGTTGTAGTCTTTGCCTTTAGCTTGCTGAGCATTCCTGAAATGCAGTCATTATTTTTGATGTGTTTATTACATGTTTTAAGCTATTTACACCCTGTATGTATAATATTCCAGTTAAGATAATTAAAGCAGCTAATTAAAGTAGCCTGTTAAATGGGGTGTGTGCCAAGACTTTTGAAAAACACTTTTAGCATTCAGCTAATACATTTTCATTGCGACAAATGATGTCAGTCATGTAGGAACACCGAATAAATCGTTAAACCAGATTTTCTTGTATAGGACCTAAAAGATAACTATAAAAAAGCTATGTTGTGTTACTTTCATTCCTATAGAATGTTATTGGTGATGGTGTTGACCTCAGCCCTTAAACACAGCCAATATATTAGGGACTTATGTTCTCTGAACAGTTTCTTTACTGATGTGCTATTTTAAAATGCAGGAAGTTAAATATTTTCCCGAAGCTGTTTTGAATAGTTAACGGCATAATTCTGAAAATTAAATTCAGCATTGCAATAAATTAACTATGGAAATAACACATAAATAGAGACAAATATATATATATTTTCTGTTTCCTGTCTAAAGATGGGTGTTCACAGGAGGGGGGGAGGTGGCTTGTTTTGTGCTAACCATTCGTATCAATGTTTGGGGGGCTGACTGGAACTAGCTGGGCACCCTATGAGATCGATTACAGCTCTCCAAGGATGACAGAGCTACAGAGCCAAACCCCCCCCCAAAATCTCATCACTGGTGCATGAGACACCTGTGTCATTGCAATGAAGTGAACACACCCATTTTATCCCTACTAGTGACACCTCCGTTGTTGGGCTGCCGTTGGTTTGCCCCTGCAGAAGAACCCGTTCGTTGTGGTTCACATTAATATATCTGCTCTTTAGTGTGCACCAAAATTCATGTCAATGAGTAGCACTGATGTCTTAATCTTTCACCTAATGGCAAAAAGAACTACTAAGGTAACCAGACATGTAAAAACACACCTGTCAAGTAAATGCCTGATTACCTTTACCTTGGAAACAGCTGGGAAACTTACGAATAACATTTGCATGCTTTATTTTTTTCACAAAGGGACTTTGGCTGTCAGCCTTTTTATGCTTAACTATCGAAGTAGGAATTATTTACACACACGTTTAGTCCTCAGCTCTGTACTGCATCACACTCCAGGCACCTTGTTGTGTTCTTTAAAAATACAGCGACGAAAGGTTGGACGGAGTGAAGTGTGAAAAGCACATCACGGTGACAGGTGTTAATTTAGGTTTTAAGGAAAGACTTAGGAGCACTTTTCAAATGTCACCCCAGCACAAACAAACAAGCCAAGTTTTGTCCAGGGGCATGAAAGCACAGGAGAATTTCTGGTTCCTTGTCAGCCCTGTGCAGTAATCCTCCCCCGCCCTGTCTCCACCTTTCCTCTCTGATTTTCACAACTTCATGGAAGAACCTGCCACAACACTTCCAGCAAAACCCCAAGACACCCAGCACATGCACCAGCAGACCTTCTAAGGAAAAGACCAGCTCCACAGAAAGAGTTGTGGTTGTCTAGAAAAATGATAGAGTGCACCAGGACTGGGTCTTCATTACTGATGGCCAGCACTCTGCCTGAAAACACTTTATCTAATGAACTTCAGTTGCCTTGGAGTTAATTGAGAACTGGTTATTACTATACAAATTCATCTGGGCAGATATTGGGAGAAACAGGGATTAGAAGTGAGTCCCTAGCAAGTGGCTTTATGTATAGGTGTTTTTTGGGTTATTATTATTTGAATTTCTCAGTTTCTTTGGGTTTTTTTTTTGGGGGGGGAATTAATCTTTTAATGCTCTTTTTCTTTGTTAATCTCTTTTCCTCCCCTATCCCACTCATGTGTTAAATCTCTACTTCACAGCCCACTACAATGTGTGTTAAACGTCTTATATTGTGTCTATCCCACCTGAGCTGGCAAACCATTGGCTCCTGAGGAAGTTCCCTTGGCACAGTGCCCAGCTAGCCTCTCCTTGCATCATTATCCTGACTGGCCCCTGAGAGCCATAACTGATAGCATCCCTCCTTCTCGCCAGCTCTGGGGCCCCTTTGTGTCAAAATGATGATGATCCATCAACAACATTGTCTATCACAGTGTCACTTAATGATGCTTGGGCTGTTTTGCTATTCGTTATGCAGGCTTCAGACACTCACAGACGTACATAATTGCATCTTATTAGCGACTTCCAAGTAATGTTCTATAAATGTAAATCCATAATTTCTAACCTCGCTTGAGCAAATGGCAGAGACATCTGAAAACTGATGACAGGGAGAAATTTTTTGCAGTTTAGGTGTGACAAAAATGCTGTAAAAATGGTGTGTTTTATGAAAATAAATGTCTGTTTTTAGATGTTTTTGCATTTTTGATTTGTTTTCCTTAAATTGGAGGCCACAGAACACAACTCAATCCATGACCACAAATACATGCAGCTGACTGATTAGTGGTGGAAGACACCACCAGTAGCCACTGGTGCTGCCAAGGAAACCACCCAGTCCAGGACTATTGCAGTGTGTGGTTTGCAATCAGCAAGACCACAGGATTTCTTCACTGGGATCATTAAGGCACACCAGGAGCCTTTTGTATGGAGGACAAAAAAACCATCATTGGGCCTCTTTTGTCGATAAAACCCTCAATGACCTGTTCTCAATCTGACCTCACGTGACCATTTTGGACGTAATCAGCAAGGTCAGGTGTGAAAGCCATTACCCACTTCAAAGCACCCTGTAATCTCTCCCTCACATTGGATTCAGTCTAAGAAACATCTTGATTATATAATATATTCAAGGGTATTTGATTGTAGATTTCTTTGGCAGACCTGTTTAAATCCGTTTTAATGTCTTTAGCATCACAAATTTCAGCAGACTTACAAAGCTTGAGCCTTTCCCTCAAGTGTCCCTCGAAGCTCAGTGTGTACTTGCGTGTGTGTTTGTGTGTGTGTTTGTGTGATGACATTATGTTCCTACTGAGCTGAGCCTTACACACAGCTTACTCACATAGTGGGTACTGGTTTCTGTTCAATACCAGCCCTGCAGGGTATGTTCTAAATTCCATCTTCACACTGCATGCATGCTGCTGTACCTAGCTTCTCCAGAGAAGGATTTGGGGTTATAAAGGAGATAATTGTTTGGCTTTAAATAAATAAAAAAACTCCAATGACCTCTGATGACTTGTAGAAGACAAGGTGGTCTTTTTTTGTTTACTATCCCTTTTTGGGGTATTTTTGTGTGAGACATTTCTGTGTCATATTTGCACCCATGAGAATGCAGAGAAGCTGGGTGCGCATGGGTTACATTTAAACAAATGTCACAAACTCATTTGGGTGGGTCAGACACTATTGCCCATTAAACTTTGGTGGAAAATAACAACACGAGAGTTTGTGTGTTTTACTTAAGGAACTGAGTGCCCCAGAAAATGAATCCTGGTGTTAATCAAACCACAGTTTCTGTTTATGACATATTCTATGCAGATCATTTAAAATGTAATCGGTTTTATCAGGCTGTATTTTTATCGCATATGAAACGACCCCGTGTGTGTGTGTAAACATTATTTCGTTAATTAAAAACTACTGGACTGTAGCCATCGATGATTTCAATTGTACTTTATTCTAACAATTATTTTCTTGTGACAGTCATAAAAAATGTAACTTGCAAATGCAAGTTACAAATGCAAAAAAAAAAAATAGTTAAAATGTTTTGTGATTAAAAAAAAAGCTGTACTATGTTTACTTTGTTGGAAAGTGTACAACATGTTCCTTTTTAGGGTTTAGACCAGGGGTGGGCAATTCATTTTGCCAAGGGGCCACATAAGAGACTGGGCCTGTTGTGGAGGGCTCCAGCCAATAGACTGAACTCAATTCTGCTTAATATTCATTTTATCACTCTATAAAAAACCTTTAAATTGTATAGTTTGGATAAATTTCTACAATTAAGAGTAGATGTTATGATTGGACAATGAAAATATGAAACAGGCAGGGTATAAAAGCCAACATCAAATCATCGTTTAATTAACAGCTAAACAGCAGCTGATACGCTTGCGCGACCATTGTTACAGATGGTTCATGAACCGAGACACAGTATGACAACTGAGGCATTTTTGGGCAGAAATATAGCTTGTGAACTGAAAAGTTTGTAAAGAGAGGCGTTTGTAAACCAAGGTTCCACTGTAGTCTTGACTTAGATGAAGATCAGATCACATTGTATGACAAATTTATGCAGAAAACCATGAAATTCCAAAAGGTTCACATACTTTTTCTTGCAACTGTGTTGTGCAAGAAATGTGCTGTAATATGTGGTACTATCTCTGTAACTAAGTGCTGTAGTATGTAGTACTATCTCTGTAGCTATGTGCTGTAGTATGTAGTACTATCTCTGTAGCTATGTGCTGTAGTATGTAGTACTATCTCTGTAACTATGTGCTGTAGTATGTAGTACTATCTCTGTAACTATGTGCTGTAGTATGCAGTACTATCTCTGTAACTAAGTGCTGTAGTATGTAGTACTATCTCTGTAGCTATGTGCTGTAGTATATAGTACTATCTCTGTAACTAAGTGCTGTAGTATGTAGTACTATCTCTGTAGCTATGTGCTGTAGTATGTAGTACTATCTCTGTAACTAAGTGCTGTAGTATGTAGTACTATCTCTGTAACTAAGTGCTGTAGTATGTAGTACTATCTCTGTAGCTATGTGCTGTAATATGCTGTAGCATAATGTTTATTCAACAGTGCTTCATAGTTACGTCCAGAATGTTCCGTGTGCCCAACATGCATTGGTGATACAGTTATCATATGTGACTCGACGTCTTCGTCACGTCTCCGTCACGATCCTATGGGTGGCATACATTAGCACAATATTCACACCAACACATAAACAGACCTGTCATTGAACAGTGAATCTGCCATCTGTCTGTGCAGCAGAAAACTAGGCCTGTGCTTTGCATTTCCAAATATAAGAGACATCCTAAATGTTGTAACATGCCTTCACTATGGCTGCCTCATCATAAGCGTTTCATTCAAGCCTCAGCAGTTTCATTACGGTAACTTGTATGTATAGTATATCATAGCACATCCTCCTCTTGGCTCTGCAGGATTTTCACACATACCTGGCATCAGTACTACAGTTTGCCTGAAGACATATTTGACGCTTATTTTCTTGTGGCTTGCTGGCTCCAGCACTCTCTGCCGTACTACAGAGGAGCAGCTATTGCAGCACATTATGCATCCGCTTTGCTTACTCGCCTTATCTAGCGCGTTCCAACTCAGTTTGATCTGGACTAATTTAGAGAGAGTCTGATCTGAGCCGAGTGTAGCTCTGGCATTGTCCCGCAAGGGGCTGAAAGTCATGATGTCCAGTGGTCCAGCCAGCTTGCTTCTGTGTCTATAACCGCCCCCTCCCATCGCCCCCCCCCCCCCC
>JABJVR010033600.1:0-33962 GCA_025773905.1 Chitala chitala
CACACACACAGACCCAAGGCGGGAATTGAACCCCAGGCCTGGAGGTGCGCGGCGACAGTGCTAACCACCATGCCACCGTGCCGCCTACAATGTGATTTAGCTTTATGTTAATCATTAATAATAGAAGTTTAAATGTTTGACCCATACGACTATAAATAAATGTGGGCACAGTTTATTATCCTTAACAATTTGAACACTTAAAAAATATACTGAATGATCTTAGATGTGTTTAAACATACACTATATTGCCAAAAGTATTGGGACGCCTGCCTTTACACGCACATGAATTTTAATGGCATCCCAGTCTTAGTCTGTAAGGCTCAACACTGAGTTGGCCCACCCTTTGCAGTTATAACAGCTTCAACTCTTCTGGGAAGGCTGTCCACAAGGTTTAGGATTGTGTCTATGGGAATGTTTGACCATTCTTCCAGAAACACATATGTGAGGTCAGGCACTGATGTTGGATGAGAATGCCTGGTTTGCAGTCTCCGCTTTAATTTATCCCAAATGTGTTCTATTGGGTTGAGGTCAGGACTCTGTGCAGGCCAGTCAGGTTCCTCCACCCCAAACTCGCTCATTTATGTCTTTATGGACCTTGCTTTGTGCAATGGTGCCAAGCCCAACCCATAAAAAACAACCCCACTACATAACTCCCCCTCCACCAAACTTTACACTTGGCACAATGCAGTCAGCCAAGTACCATTCTCCTGGCAACCACCAAACCCAGACACATCCATCGGATTTCCAGACAGAGAAGCATGATTCGTCACTCCAGAGAACACATCTTCACTGCTCTAGAGTCCAGTGGCAGCGTGCTTTACACCACTGCATCCGACGCTTTGCATTGCACTTGGTGATGTAAGACTTGGATGCAGCTGCTCGGCCATGGAAACCCATTCCATTAAGCTCTCTACGCACTGTTGTTGTGCTAATCTGAAGGCCACATGAAGTTTGGAGGTCTGTAGCTATTGACTCTGCAGACAGTTGGTGTCTTCTGTGCACTGTGGTCTTCAGCAGGCGCTGACCCCGCTCTGTCATTTTATGTGGCCTACCACTTCATGGCTGAGTTGCTGTTGTTCCCAGTAGCTTCCACTTTGTTATAATACCACTAACAGTTGACTGTGGAATATTTAGTAGCGAGGAAATTTTACGGACGGATTTATTACACAGGTGGCAACCTATCACGGTACTATGCTTGAATTCACTCAATTCCTGAGAGCGACCCATTGTTTCACAAATGTTTGTAGAAGCAGTCTGCATGCCTAGGTGCTTGATTTTATACACCTGTGGCTGTGGAGGTGATTGGGACACGTGAATCCAATGATTTGGAGGCGTGTCCCAATACTTTTGGCAATATAGTGTATTTAAGGAATCGAAACATTTTACGCAATTTATCCTGAAATGTTGAAGACAGGCAACGAGAATAATGGCTGTTTCTGACATTCAAAAAAAGAAAACAAAAGCAGATTACTGCCATTGCCAAATGCACACTCATCTCAAGATGGATTACGTTGATTCTTTAATCCCATCAGGTGTTGTGTTCCCGACGAACAGCCATTTTACCTTTAAGCCTTAGATTTAGTTAATGTGGTGAAAAGCTCTCCTCCTCTAAATGCGTATAGTAATTTTTACAAGAAACTTGTTAAACTCCTTATAGGCTTAAAAGAGAAAAGGATTTCTCATAAATCTACAGAAAGCTCATGTTGCCCATTTTTCAAATATGCAAATTTTAGTCCCGAGGAAAAGGAGCAGACATGAAAAATAGAGAGTCAGCAACTAAACCACTTGTTGCAAAAAATTTTTATTCTATCAGGCTATGAAGAAGACACAGAAGCAACCTGCATGTAATCTATCACAGTGTGTTGTCTAAGAAAGACAGAAATAAGGCACTGAAATCCCTACGCAGTATCTGCCTCGCAAAGGAAACTGCAATCGCCATTTGTGCCTAATGCCTGATTCTTCCTCTTAAGAGCATTCCTCATCATATTAAAGTTATTTTTTCTGAGTTCTTTCTTTCTTACCACTGTTAGTTTGAAGTTCAGGAAGGCGATTGCAGTGTTGATAATTCTTTGTGTTTTAATGAGATAAATATGCTGGAATCCCACTGCAGAATTACACTCCTGTGCTCTTCCTTTGAACCTATGGCTGCATGAGGCTTATTCATAACAGCTTTTCCTCTCTGCATCAAGCTCTCTATGCACAGATGACCTCAAAGCTGTTCGCTGTTTATGGCACAGACACCTTGGCACTCGTGGGGCGCACCTGTCTCCAAATCCCAGTATGACACCCCCCCCCACCCAACTCCCAGAATGAAGATGAAGCTAAATTTAAATATTAACTAGCACACCCCCAAGAACATGGTTAAGCATGACAAATAAAAACTCAATTAGCTGAAAAGAGGGCAAGAGCTCAAACAGAAAGCGCAAAAAGCGTGAGGATCAAACCACAAGGTTCTCGCTAACTGCAGCCAAGATCTATGATTCTAAATTCCACATACAGACACTTTTATTTTTGTTCATGAAGAAGCATTTGTGCTTGAAAAATCTGTAATTTCCTAATACCTCTCATAAAACATCACATGGGTTACACTATGCAATAAAGACTATGTTTCCACTGAATCTATTCCTGCACTTTCTACATCCTGAAAAAGATTTTTTTTCTGGATTCCCAGTGACTTTTTCACATCCTATGAGAGAGATAAAAATAGTCCAACATGGGATATTTGAGAAGCCACTTCTTCATTTAATTTGGTTAAAGAATTCTATGGGGGACTCGATCTCAATGGAGCAATATTAAAGCACGGCGCACCTGCAAACAATATTGGATCCGTCTCCATGAAAGGTCCTGCCAGCTGTGAGAGTATCTGTAATGTTTCACAGGCCCACTGACAGTTTGAAAAAAGAAAGCCACTTCCCAGGATTCAAATGAAGTGCAGATTACACTGCTTTTGTGAAGAAAAAAAAGGAAAAAAAAAAAGCTATCGTTTATGATTTTGGTTCAATTACATGGTGTTCATGTTGAAGCAAGCAAGCTGCCATGTCAGAGGCCTCTGATCTGCAAAAAGATTTTTTTTTTATTTAATCGGATGACGGTGTGCTGATGTCTGAGACTTGGCATGGGGGGGGACACCCTGGTGAGGAGGAACCACTGATTACAGCGTTTTCACAGTGCCTCCCTGAAGGAAGAAAGCCAGAGAACTTAGGAAGGATCTTCAGAACTGTGGTATGAGGGAAGCAGCTTTTCACAGACTTCATGTCCACACCACAAGACCAGCCTGCCCTGGAGCTTTTGGGAGGTGCCAGTCCAATTCAGTCCATTTTTTGGGAAAATAATTGCCTCTACCATTCCACTCGAAGGTTTTTTGAGCCAAGAGGTAGGTCAAGTTGGTGAGCATATTCAGGCCTTATGCAGACTGACATGTTCAGCACAACAGAATTCCAGAGTTCATCTCTCACATTCACCTTAATATCCCATTACACACCATCAAAACTGAGACTGACATGTGCAATAAACTGATACATGGGAGAAATGTACAACATCTTTCAATCTTCACATTGGAATGGAGTATGGCAGACTTATGACCGCCGGCCTCTGACTAACCAGCAGTCTGTAAAACAGTTCATAAGGTTTTCCCAAATGATCATCCTGCAACACCTACAACAAGCCCTCGGTAACAGGAGACCGTGTGCTGTGATCACAGACAAAGCTTGTTCTTACAGCTGCCAGCATGTGACACAAATCTGGTTATTAATGCAATATACATTCCACACTCTCCCCACAGAGGCTGTAGAGGTGCACCTTAAACATCCCCTGGAAGAGGGTAAAATTTTTTGGACTCACAGAACAGCATGAACTTGTGTTTTCTGTTCTCTTTGTTGTGGATAAAAATTAAACCTACACAACCAAGAGAAAAGGTTTCTTCACATAACGTCCATACAAAAAATAATTTATATACACCATATATAAATCCCAGAAATATTAGTTGGGTCTAAAAAACAGATCTTGAGAGGACCATGACAAAGTTTCAAGTTTATCTTATTACATTTACTGGATCTCAACAGTTCCTTCTCCTGACATCTACTGGTCATGTGCCATATACTAATTTTCAGGTATTCCTCATTTGATTCACTGATCTAATTTTTGATTAATGTTATTCTCCTAACTGCTCCAGTAATTTCAGGATTAAACAGTTCACACAAAAATACAAGTAACAAGTTTTAAGTCACCAGCATGCCTCTTGAGAAGTGAATTTTTTTCTTTTTTTAAAGTCGCCTGTGCTGCAACTTTTAAGGAGGTGCTACACACTCGTAGCTGTTCGGTTTTCACAGAATGCAAATCACATTTTTTTCCATTTAAGCAATTAAAATGGAGACATATGTTTAGCCATGTCAGCTATTTACTTGACTTGAACAACAACAATTACCATAACTGAGACTGAAACCCCAACAAGAATCTTCGAATATGAGAAGAAATGACAGCAAAACATGCTGCTATATATCTCCTGTTCACGTCAGTGAGTTTCTATGTTTTTAACTCATGCAACTGTCTATAAAACATCTTAGCCATAACAAAGGTCTCACACAGATATACAAATAGAAACCAGGAAGTATGATGAGTTTGTTAGATAGTTTAAATGAATCTGAAATAACATTAATATAGTTTTTCATTTCAAATTTGAAAAATAAGACAAATAAGGCTTCAAAAGCCAAGGTGAGCTGGAATATCATGTGTCAATCATAGTCCTATTCCATTTAATAGGAACCAGCAAAATGATCAGTGGAAAATGGGACAATCCAGCTGGTCTTTGAGAGCACCTAATAATCCCACACATTTCAAGTCATAAGAAAAGTCCAGAAAAGTCCTAAAACTGATTTTAAAAAATGTGTAGCTGTCCTCAAAAAATGAAGAAGTCATTTTATGAAACTATAAGTATTCAAATAAAATGCCTTCATTATGATACCATTTTCCAGGAAGGTTCTTGAAAGAGTGATGAAAAAGTAAAAGAAAAGTGATCTAACTGCCCAGTGTTGACATCTGCCTGCACCACTGCAGATGAGTCACAAATCAGCATGAGCGAAGCAGTGGGGTGTCCATGACAACAGTGCATCACTCCTCCAATCAACTGCCACACCCACAACAGAGAACAGTAGCGGCAAGACATTTGAGTTGTAACTACACTATGTCCATCAGTCGTGCTTCACACAAAACCAAAGTGTTTGCAGAATTCAGAGCAATACCAGCTGGTAGGATAAGGATTCTGTGGTAACAATTGCAATATCCATCATAGCTGAAAAAGCAAGAAGCAGACTAATGGCACAGTCACTACCTTTGTGAACGTGTGTGTGTGTGTGTGTGTGTGTGTGTGTGTGTGTGTGTGGTTTCCAGGCTTTTTTCTTGCTGCTCCAGTCAGTACAACACCTATTTCAACATTTCTACCCATCCAGAAAAGTCATGAAGAACTTTCCCCGGCTTGCACACACATCATGCAAAGCAAACATGCCATGTTCAATGTTAATGACATTGGTCAAGCATCTTCTGTGGACTGGCCCATGTGAAAGCATCACCACCTTTTTAGAGGCCCACCCAGTTTGCATATTGTCATACGACTCCAACGGCAATGAAAACTGCTGTAGCACCGCGGGTGTGAAAAAAGTCCGTTCTTCATATACTCATGCACCATTAAGTAAAGGTTCATGCTAAAAATGTTCAATTTATTTACAATTTCTCTTTCCAGTGCTGGAGTTTAGTGACCGTAAATCTTGCCACAACTGCGGACCAAATTATCCTTCATTAGCAATATCTGTTTTATCAGCTTTCAAGTGATTGAATGACTTCAGTTCTCTCTGTGAAGTTAACGATCTTCCAGTTATTTTAATTAACCACAGTGCACTTACAAGTTAAAAAACAAAAACAACACACAACAAAATACAAGGATTTCATCTGAAAAACAATATATTGTTTCTGTTTTCAGAGAACTGTGAGCTCTAAGAAGTGGTTTCTGTGCATTTTATAAGGCCAACATCCTAAAGAAGAGCAGAGTCAGTAAAACTTAATCGTGGAATTGAAGCATAACCTAAGACCACGTTTATATAACAATTAAGTACCAGTTTCATAATATCACATTTAACCACAGCAAGTTACACTGGGTGTGTTTCAGAATCATGGGGAATTTCATTGTATTTAGCTAACAGATTCCACAGCACGTAACAGGCTAAAATTATACGTTCTGCTGAGTTCAACAGAAGGTCAACAACATGCAAGTAAATCTTCACAGTGAAAGGTGCAGATGTTTCATTCTTCTCACTGCTTGTATGTAATTTTCCCAGTTTGTTCTATCTGTTAATACGAAATGAACTCACGGAATTCAAGTTAGAGTTAACAAATGTGAAGTGGTTACACCTGTAATATTCAGTTTTGTTACAGGGTGTCATGAGACTGCATAGTTAAACTACACTTGTTGCATTTGTATAATTTATGTTATTTACAATTTCTGGCTGTAATATATTTGTTTTTGTATGGTGGTTATTTTCCCACTGAAACTGTGAAATCTGGTTCCACAGCAAATTCCCAAAGGGCTTGTAGAATGCCAACTTCAAATCAGGATTGTGTAGCCCAACAAATGACAAATGAATACCACTGTGAGCTTCCATTTATCTAAGCACGAACAACACAGATCTAGCCTATCTTGAGGGGGACGATGTTGAATATTTTATCTTATGGGAGAAAATATTCCATATCAATTAACCTAGCACAAATCAGCCCATTACTCTCAGCACTTTGTATTCAGATTATTAATGTAGAGGCCGAGAACGCATTAATGCAGGGCTTGATCCGGGCACGTGAAATCCATGACACAAATGTCATTGGGTCTTGCTTAATGTAGCCCTAATTCCCTAGAAAGAGCACAATATCCAATGGGCTAAATGCATTTCATGGGTGTTTCTGGGGTACATTTGGACTTTTTTCATAAGGGTGTGACAGTTCATTATCTTAGTGCCAACAGGGGGACGGTTATCAGCAGACATAACTCACTGGCATTAGTTTAAAAGACAAGAGAAAAGAGAAGGGACTGAAGTCAAGTAGAGAAAAAAAAAAACTTTAGATGAGAATCATTAGAGTCACAAGGTTACTGAACAAAGACAGAATAATATATTTGTGGTAGAATATTACATTTTCAGCTACTTTTTCTAGCCAATCAATAGATCACAAGATTGATATCAGGTCACGTTCTATTCTTAGATTAAAAGTGGGGCAGCTGACAGACTTTAAATTAATGTTTTAATCACACATTCCAATTGCAATTAGAATTAATGATTTAATTTATATTATTGATGGTTTTGTAATTGATGTTTAATAATTAGAATTAATACAGAATGTTTTGATGAGTCCTTGTTGTTTCCTACCAGAAAATAAATTCATTCGCATTAATAACAAAACAAAAAGGCAGAAACACTTTAAAGGAGAGGACTTGTTCGGCATCATAATACAATATGTTGCATACCTTTACAAAGGTGCAGATCATGGGGTGAAAGACACAATGTGTTATTCACACAATGCTTCTAATATTGGATTCATGTGGCTTTATGTAACATGACTAACCTCAGGTATTCAGGGATCAACTGAGGGATTGTCGTCTCCGTAGGAACTACAGAGGTGCCACAGGTCCACAGGTGAGCTCAGAGAACCAGAGGCTGTCCCGGACCAAAACAGAGTGCAAGTGACATGCTCATCACAGGTGGTGGGACTGCAAGGAAAACAGGAGGAAGGCCAGGTAGAAAACAAGTTAATGCCCTGATGGACTTAGCAGGAAAGGATTCAGTGTGGGAGTCACAAATTTAAGATGCAAGTACGCTATTAGATATTATGGCATACTTTTGCTGAGGTGAACATGTTGTGATCTAACCACGCATTACACACTCAAGTTACGATGCAAATATCAGTTCGTCCCAGTATCAAACTTAACGAGATACAGCACTGCCTGTCAGCGGAGTGGTTAAGTTTGCATACGTTTGCATATTGCGTTTTGATGTTTCCCGATTCATCGTGGAAGAACACAAAAAGAGCTTTTAGCATTTCTACAGCACTGCTGTTTGTTTTCCCACTCTATCCAGTGAGGATTCTGACTCTAATTCTCTCTGGCTTGCTTACATCCACTCCACTTTCCAGACTACATAAAAGTTACTTCAAACCAGGAGCAAATTGGACACAGGAGACAAATTATGCATCATTTGGCAAGTGGAATAAACCCTGCACTACCAACGGCGGGTCACCACCGAGTTTTACGGTTTCTAACTTGGCATAAACATGTGTGCTAACTGGCTGGGGCGCTTCCATTTCAGTCACGGGGGGTGGTTCACCTGTGTTGCATGATGGTAATTTCCACACTTTTGTCAACGAAGCCATTTACACTCCAGTTCACAGGGTGATCACGGGAAATGTGAGACATCACTCATAATTCTTAATAAAGAAAAACATTAGCGTTTCTGCGCCTGCTTGATTCACAGCGTGATATAATTCTAATAATACTCACTGTATTCATTAAATATATAAACGTTTGTTCAGATCCTCCTTCATTACTGCACCAGAAATTATATTTAAATATTTATATTTTAATTAAATGATTAAAATGGAAGTGCGTTTTTTTATGGATTTTAAACATCCACGCTCAGTTTACATTTGTAGCTCAGCGTATTCTGAGCCTTCCTAAATAACGTCGATGACACGATTTATGTGCCTAAATGTAAGCATTCTTGTTAAAACATTTAACATTTGCTCAAATGTGCCCTTGCCACTACAACTCACCTGCACTGAATATTGTAACACATGGGTGATAGCTTCATTAAACTGGCTAAAATAATCATTTGTAACGGTTTCACTTGGGGCATTCAGGGGAAATGGTGTTTTGGTTCACTGGTCTCTAAACGTCACAGGCAAGCACTGGAGCGTGAGAATAAAGTTACGTAACTCATCCATACAGAGGTTATTTTACATTTCTATCCATGTTAAAGAACCATTGCTTGATCACGAGTGATGTTTATAGCCATGGCTGCCACTCGTTCGTTCACTTTCCGGACCTCTCCGTCTAACCAGGGCTCATGGGCAGCTGTGGCACAAGGGTAGGAAGCAGAGGACAGCGCACTAACATCATACAGCGGCAGCTCAAAGGCACCGGTTCACCTCATCGGGGTCTCTATGAAGCACAAAAGAAAAGAAATTAACGCAGACACAGGGAGCACTCGGAAACTCCTGCACTTCCCGCTGGGCCGAGGCTCAATCCCCACAGAGCTGGAGGCATGAGAAGAGAGCGCTGCCCGTTGAGCTGCCGTGCTGCCCTCCACGGCAAGCAGAAAAGTGCCAGTCAGCAGGAAAGCACCTACAGCAGCAGCTGAATCTGCGTGCCTACCCTTACAGTGTTACTCTCCATCAGTAGGGAGAACAAGAGAATCTGTTAAGCTCTCAGAAAAGGCAGCGCGCATTTTCCAGCCAGGACACACATTGCCATCTTCAGCCAACATGCGCAAAGGAAACGCTGTCCTTGGGAAGCAAAGGCTGCGTATATCACACTGCAGTGACACTGCAGCAACATTGCAGGGCGCTCCTGAGTACATCACGAGCATGCAGAGCTCTGAGCATAACATGATACGTGGGAGTTAGAGAAGAAAGCTGAAAGCAGTCAGGGCTCACGGTCCTCCAGATAGGGCCCCTGTGGAATCCTGGGAAAATATCTCGACTTGACCAGTTTTGAATGATGTAAAAGTATCAACTAAATTTAAGACACAAAGTATGCAGAAGTTTACATATATTGTGTCTTCAGTGTTTTTTTTTTTCCAGGGGTGCAAAATGATCCAATGAAATGCTGATGACACTGAAGGTAGAGTGTCCAAGGGACTTTATATGAACTCCATACACATATATTTGAGAAGTTATTAATTCTGGCAATCCACTGTGGGATGAAAATTATTATTTGCTGATAATCTACAATTTCCTGATGATTTACTTTTGTATTACAAATGGAATTACTGCAGGCTACCAGTGCATTAATAACCGCTGTGGCTGTCTCGCCTAACAGTGTGTTTGCTATTGATGTTCCTCTTAACGCTTAAGAATAATAAGAATAGCAAGAATGCCTTGACCATTGTCCACATTCTAGGCCAAACAGTATGAGAATCAGTAAACATGTTACTGTCTTGGAGGGCAGCTTGGGGCAGCTTCACCTGTTACTAAGTTGATGGTTCCCGTTTTGATCTAAAAGTGCGTGATAAATGTGATCTGTGTGTGTAACCACTTAAGGAAAGAACAATGTGTGGAAACAGGGACAGCAGGAAGGGAGGCAACCGTTATGATTATATCTATGAAGATTCTCAGTCATCCAGGTGAGGTTATCTGGAAATTGAGTCATGTCAACTGGACTTTCATCTTACAATTATAAATGACCTGTTGTACTTGCATTTCAGGCTCTGCAGCATCAGAAAGCTTTTCTGTTTCTGTGCGGAGCCTCTTTGCGCAAAGATACCCATTAATTAATCTTTTAAAATCACAAACTGTTTGGTCTCAAAAATTCCACAACACCACAAAAGGGAAACTACTACTGCATGTGAAGTGTCAACTCAGGAGAAAAATAATGATCCACCTTGATGGGATTAAGCTCTCTAACAGATAACAAGTAGAGAAACTACTTTATGGTTAGTCTGTTACAGGTAGATAAGGCGACAAAACATTACTGGTACTATACTGCAGTTCTAATGTCTCATTTTTATGTCGGATCCTTAAATACATTTTGGTAAACAACATGTTGTAATGATGGACAGGCTGGTTGTTCCGTTACAGCAAGACATAAAGAAATCAATAAAGTCAGGCAAAAGTAGGCCCAAGGCTTTAAGAATGAAAAGGAAATAAGTCTGAGTCCGTCCCTTTCAGGAAGAGAGCTGGTCCCAGCTTCCTGCCATATTTATTATCCAAATCAGCTGCAGTGTAAGGTGATGTAAGGAACTAGAATTTGATTGATTAAAGCAAACAGCAGATGCAGTCTTTAATAAGTAAATTTCTGTACCTTGTTTTAAAATTTCTTTTTGCATTCTTAAATGTTTACATAATTCTAATTTTAACTGTGAGGTCATCTGTCCACACCACCAGTTTAGTTATCACAAACAGCTTGGATACCTAGTTGGTTGTACAAATGTACACAGGAAACTAATAAAGCATGCAACCTGCTTTAAAAATCTGCTGTGAAAGCTACTACTAAGCTGCTATTAGTATTAGCACAACTGTGTTTACTCCTGGTACACATACAAAGAGAAAGAAAAATACTTAAAATAATGATATTTGTGCACTGAACTGCATGCTAAGCCAGGAACCTTTAACACTGATTACTCCGCTGGGACCAGCAGGCGCCTGTGAAAACCACCGCGCAACGGAAACGCCGTCTGTCGGCCTGTAAATAGTCACGAGCAAAATTACGGACGTTTGCAGTTATTTATGGATTTTAATTTGCACTGGTTTTCAGCGACTGTCTGTAGAACTACAGGAGTGTGGGAGCCACGAACTGAGCTGACCTTAGGCAGCGGCCGTCGGGAAAAACAAGATGCATCCTTGTATTCTATTTTTTTGAAGATCCCAGCCTCCAAAAAAAAAAATAATAATAAATAAAAATTTGCTTTAACAGCTTCTGTTCACTCTAATGACTGTACAATTTTCTAGGCAATTTTTTTTCCAACTCTAAACAGCATAGTGCTGCTGTGTTCCACTAACAGTCTGAAAAATTTAAATTGTCATCAGGGAACAAAATAAATGTAGAAAACAACAGGGGGTGAAAGGCGGAGGGAGGGCATAGCCACTGATGGCCCATATTATGTAAGGAGGGCCACATGGCCTGCTGCCTTTTGGTGGAACATGAATTGAGCTCCTGCAGTGGGATCGATGAGAAAGTCCCATCTGACGCTCTTTAAAGTGTTACACATAACACAGTCGACAGCCAGTGTCCCAGGTACTGCTGACAGCAGCAGAGCTTGATGAGGGACCACCAGGAAGACGAAGGCAAATGCAGAGGGCAAGGGGGGGGCAGCAGGTGGGATACTGGTGGTGTGGGGGGGGGCAGAGGAGGGGGTTATGGGGCCCTGCTCCCCAGACTTGTAAAAAGCCAGAGCTCTTGAGGGAAACCGAACGCGGTTTCCTGTCGTTTGGTCTGCGGGGAGGAGAGACTGGTTAGCTGTTTGCTGGGAATGTTATGTGGGTTGAAAAAAAGGAGTCTTGCATATGAGTGCCTTTGTTAAGGGACTCTCTGGAGCAATCCTCCTGGGGGGCGGCTGTTAGGCAGCTTCAGGTGAAGTGCAATCTGGTATTGTTCTCCTACACAATAAATCACATGCAATTTTTTCCACATAACTCAGGTACTGGAGCAGGAGTATGCTTCTGTTGTTTAAAAATGACCCAAGATTGAAACAGTTACTTGGAGTACTTTTTTTTTCCTCATAGGTTGTGCAGTTCGTTACCACTGGAGCACCATCTCAACTTCGGTTTTTCCAATTAGCTCCCACAAAAATCCCAGTCGGCCTTGACATCCTGCTATTTGGCTTTCTCTTTAACATACACCCACTATTTCCAGACAGGAATTAACTTCATGTAGGCCTTTTACATTCTCACTTCATGATCTACAGAGGAGAGAAAAAACAGAACTGAGGAACGCAGTTGGACTGCTTAATAAGGCTGGCAGGTACGCAGTGGGCACACAGAGGTGAGCACTGTGATGCCAGTCTACCATTGTTAGAGTATTCATTTCTCACCTGCGGCAGTGCTGTCCCAAGTGTGCAGTTTGAGCTGAAAATTGTGGCTCTTGTAGCAAAAACGTAGCTCAGTGCAAAGGCAGAGAACAGACATGGCAAGCGTGCATAGCGAGACCACACCTTCCCTGCACCGTCGACAGGATGCCTTTGATAAAGGGCCGTGGTAATGGCCTGGTTCTCCTGAGGGGATGATGGCAGGAGATCACACGATCGGCTCTGGTAGGTCTAACCGAGTTACCCCCTGAGCAGAGCATTTCACTCAGCTGCATCGTTAGCTTCGGCCATCAATCACCTGAGTTTTTTCTCCAGCCACTTCGTCGAGACACCCGGCGACTCATGTGTGATTGGCAGTCTACCCCTGTCCTCCAGGTCAGAGGTCACCCCGTGCAACTCAAAAACCCTGCGTGTCCAGCCAGTGGACCCCTGTCAAGTGGTGTCTGTAATCCAAGGGCTTCAGCTTCATAAAATGATAATACGGTAGGACATGTTAACAGCCTTTATGGCAAATTTTAGACAAAATACTACAAGGTTGGCAGGCTGCTTTGGGTACCCCCTAATCGCAATGACCAATTCAAAGGTTCCATAAACCACGCAAGAGACATTCTGACACTGTGTACACCATGCTGTGCCAGAGGTAAGGAGCAACACTCTAGACATTCAATGGGAAGCTAACTTCGCACAACTCAACAATTTACTCACACGATGTACATTTAAGGCTCAGACTGCTTCTTCATGATCTTACCTCCCACAGCTATTCTGAGCTCTCTAATGACCCCATTTTCAATATCATGAAATATTCCTTACCACAGAGAGGGTAATTCTATCCCACAGCTTTGATTAATATCAATATTTTAAATGTTTTGAATAGTTAAAGTACATTTAAAAATCTTTTACCCGCGCAGACTCAAGTTTGGCAAGAGACGGCTGTCCACGGGCCATAAATAATTAAACATTCCTGGTCAGTCTGACATTACAGCTCTACAGCGGGCATAGAAGCCCCTTTCTGTCTTATAGGCTCTGAGTGGATCTTGCAAATCTGTCACCAACTGCCTTCCTCCCAAATCTCAAGGCATCTTTCAAGTTTTCATGGGTTCAACACAGAGTAAATAGCATGACCTTCTCTTTGGCCTTTCTTGAGCGGACCAGGTTCAATCTTCTCAGCTAATACAGTTGTACATCTGTATTACATTCTGCTACTCATCTCACCAGCAGATGTTTACAGCAAAAGTGACCTCCACAAATTACCCCATAATGCAGCTGTGTCTCTCCTGACACAAACCCAAAAGAAGCTTCAGCAGTGAGTCTTTTGGAACTTGAACCGGCAATCTTCTGTTAACAAATATGCTACCAGTGAACGCACGAACGCAGGTTTTGGGGGTCAAAAGCATGGGACTCCCGTCTGACAACGATACAGAAAACCCGGCTGTTCTCGTTCTTCATTAGACCGGAGCGTCAGACGTCATGTTTTTCACCAGCACCTGTCTGCTCGATGTTGTCACAGACACCGTCAGTGCTCCCTCTCATGGGGGAGATTTTCACAATGCGCCTGCTTCAGAACCATCAGCACGGATACTAGTTCTGCCGAGGCCTTGACGTGAGCTCGCTGGCAGCCGTCTTACCTGACAAATCATCCCCGGTAAGGACCTGGAAGACGCACGTCTTCGTGTTTCAACTGTCAGTTTTATTATCGGACAACTGCGTCTCCAAGGCGTCAGCGTTGCAACACTGCTCTGTGACTGTTGCCGAGCGATTTGAACGTTTGTTACAATTCGCCTTCGGGGATACCTGGGACATATTAACAGTTAACCGTGTTTTGGGACAGTTGGGAAAAGGAACCAGTGCGCCGTGTCTCCCGGCTCCACCCAGAAAATGAATTGCACTCTTTACATGATGCCCCCTCCTGCTGAGGCCCCCGCCATCATACCTTCCGGGGGAGAAATTGCACTGAGGTGCAATTTATTGATTACGGCAACGGACGGAGTGTAATCTTTCATCAAACTGTCACGGCAATGATACGGAATATATCTGCCTCCACCAACAGGAAAGCCGGAGAGATGTGCTCACTTGACTGTGCAAATGCGAACATATTTACCTGTCAGGTGAGGCAGAGAACGAACTGCTTCCTACTCTTGCCAGAAGGGTAATAAGGATGTACACAATCTCTGAACACAAACTGCAGATAAAAACGGGTGCAAGGATTTAGGGACCACATGTTTATTTCTTAAAACAAGATTTTGATGTGTTGTTCTCCTCTGTTGTTGGTCTCTAACCCCTGGCTGTAGATACAGGATGGACAGCCCAGCGCTATCACCATTTTCGATGTGTTTAAAAATCCTTTGTCGCTGGTCAAACTTTATGAAATCCCAGGTGAGGAAAATGTACTATACAGTGACACCTGACATTGGCAAAAGTAACCTGCTTCACCTGTTGTGTCACAAATCACAATTAATGTTAAAATTTACAATCTTTCTAGGAAAATGCTCTTTTGTTCTTCTTGGAAAATATTCTTTAAAATGTGTACGCTTCTACTGATGTGTATGTTTAGAAGGCTAAATATTTCTTCACCTGGCCCAAATTAGATGCATTTACACCTTTAGCATCTTCACAAACTGCTCACTTTACCCATGATCTTTAAATCAATAAAACTAATGCACAGCAGCAGGTTTTCAATTTTACTGGACAGAGCCAGAACTGGTCTGACATACCTGGTGCTGTGATAAAGTCAGTGATCTATCCAGCTGTTAAGGTTTTCTCTCTCTGCTATGTAGAAAGATCTAATCCATCCAGGTATGAACAGAGGAACAGCGCAGGCAGGCTGTGTGTGGATGGTGTACATCTGACAGACTCAACACAAAGCATGGGCCAAAACGGTGTCAAATGTCCTTCAGAGCTGCTGTTCATGTACATTCTGCACCCCACAGGGCACAAGCAGGATGGGATGTCGTAGCAGACCTAACTACATTAAACCTGCTTTGCTGTACAGGAGCAAAGACTGTAAACATCTGTTCAGTTAGTGTGATTTCTTCTCTTCCTCTGTAGTTTATCCTTGTAATATAATCATCAGTCATGCTTAAAGTGTTTGAGCTCCCAGCTGTGCGTGTGCATACCTCTCTCTGTTTGTGTGGATTTCTATCAGGTACTCTGTTTTTCCTCCTCTCACGTAGTTTAGCCCATGTGTTTGTGAGGCCATTTGCCCCACAATGGATTGCTGTCCCCTATACAGAGCATGTCTTCTCCCCTGCCATTCCAAAATGGGTTTTAGCTCTATTTAGGAAATAGTGGGTATACGTTAAAAAAACCACAACTGGTTAAAATCAAATTGGAAAGAGATGCATATTTTGGATTTTTACTGTCCTTGAGAAATAAGGTATTGTTCTACTTCAGATTTTTTTATTTTTTGGCAGTGAAAAGTTGCATTGTAAGTCGCTTTGGACAAAGGCGTCTGCTAAATGAATAAAATGTAAAATGAAACTTTTTTTTGACAGTTCCGTTTTAAGTGCAAAGTATTGAAGCAAAAGAATGGGATCTCAGGTCACTTTTTGTGTAAAACAATCATGAGCACATGCATTACATTTCTTCTTCAGCTGCTCAGAAAGCTCATGAGACCAACCTTGCTTTTCATGGCTTCATTAAATCTTTTGAAGCTACAGTCAACACATCTACTTTTAAAGTTAAGAGCAGAATGTCTCTACAATAAATTTACTGCACGTATCACATTATGAATAAAGATAATTAGTTATTATACAAAATACTGCCTATTCAAGTTCTCATTCATCTTTGTGGTATAAATACTAGACTTACTCATGCAGGGCATTTACATGAAAAATTATTTCCATTTTCATTTGTAAATGTTACATTCTCTCGAGTGATTTGTTGTCTGCAAAGTACTGTTGTCTTGGTGTGAAAAGTACCATCTTCAAAAATATTTTATTTGATTTACATGCACAACATTTTTAGATACATAATGCTAAAAGGACTTCATGTGAAGAAAAATTAAATGATTTTAAAGCTAAGAGCAGCATGCCTCTACAAAAGAACTGCATCAGCCAAATGTGAAATCCCTTTGTCTTCTCCAGCTGGTCATAACATTGGAGACATGACAGGGTTTAGTACCAGCTAACTAAGAAACAGAATAAAGATTTAACTTGCAAATGACTAAATTAAAACAGGATCTCTGTGTATTTTCATCAGTTTTGATTTTTTACATATTTACTATTAGTTCAATGCAATGAAAATAGAACATACATTGTTAAACTGGGAAGTGATATTGTTTTTGTAGCACATTTAAACAAAAGTATATACTGTATATGATAGGACTAAATGCCACATTGTTTGTACTTCATTAATCTCAGAGGAAAGTTACTTTTAATAATTAGTCATTTACCAGATGCTTTTATCCAAAGCATCTTACATTTCATGTACTTGTTACAATGAGGTAGTGCTGGGTGTCTTGTTCAAGGACACACCAGGTGGCTGGGTTGGGATTTGAACCAGGAGCCTTCTGGATCCCAGCCTAATGTTCCACCCATTGACCCACTGGGGGTGGGGGGGGAGGCTGTAGGCAGCTAGACACACACACACACACACACACACACACACACACACAGCAACTGGGGAGCTAGGGTGGGAGTGCATGGCTGAGTTGGGATTTGAACCCAGAGGCTTCAGCATGCTAGCCTAACACACTACCCACTGGGCTACTAATGAGGCCTCACAAGTTGGAGGTGGAGTCGATGGCAAGTTTATCAGAAATTTACTTTGATTTAAAATCTGTAGTACAAAAATGTAATGAGAGCCCATTTAAAAAGTGAATGCATTTGTGTTATTCACAGTCCTACTTTTCTGCCACTATATTTCTTGCAATTATCCTAATCTTGTCACCATTAGTCTCCTTTTATTACCCCTAATATATACTACGCTTGCAGAGACAAACTGTTTTTAAATGGCTGAAACTGTTCTTAGACATAAAAGGTGTTAAACTGGTGAAATGTGCCGTGTAACACATATTGAAAACGTATGCATACATCTGCGCTATAAATACATGTTGGACACTTTTAGAACATTTAGGGGATTGCATAGCTTTTGACCATGTCTGAATAACTGCTTTGGGATGGCGCCCCTGGCCACCAGTATTTTTAT
Source organism: Chitala chitala (assembly GCA_025773905.1). Classification (NCBI taxonomy): domain Eukaryota; kingdom Metazoa; phylum Chordata; class Actinopteri; order Osteoglossiformes; family Notopteridae; genus Chitala; species Chitala chitala. The sequence continues at coordinate 17,919 of JABJVR010033600.1, forward strand.
ACCACTGTTACTGTGAGCCTCCATCCCAGGCTGAAACCATAAGTCTTACCACTTCTTATGACATGGTTATTTTCAATAAACTTTGTTTGCTCAATAAACACTGTCCTGAGAAAGCTTTTATTCGAGTGCATTAAGAATCAGACCCACAATTAAGCCCTCTAGTCCTTTCCTGGGTTCAAGTGAGACAGCCCACACTGACTGCAAAAATCCCCTCTGGGTCCCATTTCAAGGTCTGGGAAGGCCTGAGGTACGCATCTGGAACACAAAGATGACCGTTTATAGAGGAAAGAAATATTGTTCACAGCTGGAGGGGTATGTGGGTCCTCTACCTGCTTTACACTTGCACAAGGACAGCAAAAGCCTGAATGTCTCAATTATGTAGTGACCCCCACTTTCTCTTGGGCTATTAATCTCATAGTGTTGTGTGTATGTGTGTGTTAGTATTAATGCCATCTATGCTGTGTGCTTGTACATGCTGGAAGAGGAATCCATCCTCTGGCAAGATGTACAAATGGTCCACACGCTACTCCAAACCCCCTCAAAGTTACCAAGACAACCATGCAGTCGGTGAAGTGGTGGGAACTGGCTTTCTGAGCGGCTCAAGGGGATCAGCCCAGAGGAGCTGCACTAGGTCCTGGGGGAAACGATGCGGTGGGTCCGCAGGGAAAGAAACCTGCCCAGGCACAGGCAAGCTGTGAGGTCCGATGACGCTCTGGCTCCCCGAGGCTGGCCTCTGGGCGCACATCTGGCTTTGTCCAACAGCAACGACAACAAAAACGGGAAATGTAATTGTCGTGTTTTCACTCCTTGGCCTTTCTGTTGTACCCACTCATATCTTCCTGCTTTGGATCCTTTTTAAGAAATTGTTATTCCTCTGTTTTACTTTCTCCTGCTCTCATCTGCCTGTCCAGACAGGACTGCCCCCTGCTGGCTCACCTGCATTACTACATGCTATGCTAAGCCAATAGCAGCTTTGTCCATCTATGTAAAAGATATAGACTTCAGCATTTTACATTAATACATTGCACCTGATTGCAACACACTCAGCCTCACAGTGTTCTGAGTGGTCCAGAGAACATTTCTTAAATATTTCATTAACCAAGTTCTAAATAATTATAGGTGATACTGAAGGACATTTATGGGGTATATTTCTAAAGTGCTTATTTTACATTGGAAGCAGCAAAATGCATTTTGCAAGATATATGAAACTAGCAACCACCACATTATAGGTGATTTACAGAATATAGATTAACTCATTAATTATACATAATCCAACTTTTAATCTTTTTAACAGGCTTGCAAGTATCGTCTCACAGAGAGAGCAAGAGTCTTGGAGATAAAGCATGGCAAGTATTTCATTTAAGGGGCATTTCACAGACATCAGCTTATTTAATTTCCTTCTGAGTGTTTTATCATAGGGTTTATTTATTTTCATCTGACATTTCAGACAAATCAATTATTTAAACATTTTCATTTAAAAAGCTTTGTCTGTGCGCTAGAGAGAGAGAGAGAGAGAGAGAGAGAGAGAGAGAGAGAGAGAGAGAGAGAGAGAGCGCCCCCACAGCAATACACTGTAGCAATCTCTGAAATTCAGGTAGTCGCTGGAGCACACTGGCCAGAGACTGATGTGGAAGCTGGCTGTCTGGTTTATACAATCTAAAAGGCATTACCCAGTATAAATTGCATACATATATAAGGCAGATTCCAAACGTCTACGTGCTTTCTACCCTGCTGGCTGTATTTTGAGCATAAACATATTCTCTCTGACTGCTCCTCCTAATGTAACTGACTAACAGTAGATACATGCTATCTTTACAAATATCTTTTAAGTTAAAATACAATATTTTCCATCATTCCATCCCAGTTACTTTCCACAGAAGAAGTATACGGTAATTTAAAGACAGCTCTGTAAAAAGGTTCTGACCCGCTCTGAAAGCCCTGCTCGTTTTTAATCATCTTCACCTCACCTCAAGCCCTGTCACATCCACCTCTTGAGTCTGGCAGGAAGCTGTCTCTAGCTGAACGGGGTGTTTTGTGGATGGATACGTCCGTCAGAGGAGCAGGTCGTGTACCGGCTGTCTGGCTGACTACCTGTCCGCTTGTCCTCAAGGCTCTTTTTAAATCTCCTGACTTTGATTGCTAACAAAACCAAAACAGCAGGAGAAGCAAAGGCTGCTCAGCTCAGTTAAATGACTAAGCTGGTTCTTCTCTCTGGTGAAACACTTTCATTTCTTTCTATTATTCACTGAACTCTTTAGAGCATATTTAATGTCAAAAATGTCAACAAATCATTTTTGATTCTTCATTATTTTTTATTATTTTATAGCACTTTATTTATCCCACCAGAAAATGACTTCCCTGCATTTAACCCATACCCTGGGCCCTGGCAGCCACACATGGCACCTGGAGAGCTAGCGTTTGAGTGTCTTGGTTGACGACAACACCTGGCTGGGCTGGAATTTAAACCTGTAGACTTCTTCACCCTAGCCTGATGTTCGACCCATTGAGGCACCAGGACGGTATCGTCCAAACTGGGGACAGGCACGTTGTTAAATTTATTTATAAGCTCTGGACATTCTGGCTTCAACTGAAGTTAACTCCTCAGTGAGAGGTATCTTTTAACAGAAGTCTTGTACTCCCCTAATGTCAGCTTAAAGCAGTTTGTCCAATAGTTCCAACTTCAAGAAAACTGCTCACAATGCCATTTTCTTTGTGCCATTTTCTCCAGGATACCTTTCTTAGGATTATGCTATTCGCACAGTTTATCGCCGTTAGCTTAGACTGCCTCTGATGCGGAACCTGTCAGCATCCATAAAGATCCATTAAAAGTTTCATTATACCGCTGACATGGAGGTCCGCAAAGCCAGAAATTCGCAGAATACAAATCGCTTCACAGCTCTGAATGTTTTTTAAACAGCTGTTCTCTTAATGCTCGTTTGTTCGAGAGTGGTGGCCATGGCAACACTGGAGAAGTGGACCCGTGCAGAGGTCCAGAACTGCACTCAGAACCATGCTCTCCTGTAATCACAAATGGACCATGACTGGCTTCTCCCATCTTAGCCCAAAACCTGGATCATTATCAAATAACATTGGTTCTGATAAAGCATGCCGTTCTTGCATTCTCTGAGGGTGAGAACTAAAAAGATGTTATTCTTTTGTCTCCTCAAAAGAATAACATCTTTTAATATAAAATAAAGGACTTTATATTGTGTTATATGTATCCAGCCTTTGTTGATATCTTTGCACCCTGACAAATACAGGCATTTGCCTTGTTCTGTTGTGTCCCAAAGGTGGCATGGGCTCACGAGGGCACATGGGTGGGTAGACTTGGGCTGAGAGCAGAGATATGCAGTAGGACTCCCTTCTTCCAATGCTGAACACAAAATCCCTGAGACAAACGTTAAAACAGGTCTAAGTGTTTGGCTTTAAGTATACCCGACTCCACTCTTACTTTAGACGTGCTCAGAATTTTTTCATTTTCCCTGTGTCTCTCATTAAAACTGCTGAACACTGAGAACGAGAGGGCAGTTCTTGCTATGTAAAGCTGAAGCACCCCTTTATCCTGGAGGAAAACAGGAAGCTCATCCCTCTAGCTTGTCCTGTCCTCTTGAATCATGCATGTGCCTCACTGAAACATTTCAGTCTAGGTGCTCTTCCCAGACGACGGTGGAACCAGCTTAACAGCCATGGCTAAACCTGCCCCTTTTCAGTTTACCAGCTTTGTGCTACAGCATGTGCCACCTGTCACCAGCTGCTATCACTTTAAAGAAATGTGCTCCCTGTCCCACCCCTCATGTTATGATCTACTGTCTTACCACTAGAAGATGAGGCGCAGCTGTAAGTTGAAGTAGTCTTTAAAGGCCATCTCCTATACCGGTGCTCTTCCTTGGCTCCATTCTACCGGAACACAGCATGGTTCACGTGTGGAGAACACGCTCCGCCACTGTCGTGCGGCCCCCCCCCAAACCTGTGACCTCTCAGCAGGACACTGGCTGAGCATGCAGTTTTGACAGAAACGATCCATTACACACCTATATAACCTTGTCCACACCCACACTTCATGAACAGCCATGGCCAAGGCCACGCTCGTGCCTGAGCACGTCCCTGGCCCGTGAAGCTCCTCCACATGTTAAGTAGGGCCGAACACCTCTCCTCTCTTCTTTCTTCTTGTACTCATACACTGTTTCTCCTTCTCCTTTTTCTGCTTGCACTCCCATATTTGACCTCCACCTTGAGGCTTCCTGTATTTGCTTTCACAAGAACGACCCTGCTGCTGCCTGCTCTTTCTTCATCTACTTTGTCTTTCTGTCACTTCCACGATTCCTCTGTCCTCCCCCCACCTCTGCTACCACCACGGGATAGATGCTGGCGAGAGACCAACCCTGACTGAATAGGGCCCATAATGCATTGTGATAAATCAATTGCCATGAATTCTTAGAAATAAAGGCCTGCTACATACTAGCTGTTGCTTTTTTGTGTAATCAGTGGAGACCCTTAAAACAAAAGACAAACTGGCAGAAAAACCAGAATGAAAAATGTTGACAGAACTTTACTACATTAAAAATAGGACTCAAGGAAAAATATGGAGTCTAGGCAGATTAACCAGACATTAACAGAACATGTTGCCAGACTGAGTTCAGTAATTAAACCACTGTAGAAACTCAATTTTTTCCCTTTCCAAAATTGCTTTGGTAGATAACACACTTAACAAAAGTAGAGCTTAATACAATAGTTCCAACCGATACCCAGTTGTATAAACTTTAAGCTCCTTTGAAAAAGGATTTTTTTTGTTGCTAAATCAAGCATGACAATGTAATTGCAAAAAACTTTTCCAAACCATGAAATATCCAAGGACACATTCTACATATTGTGTTTACAGTACACTACATAATTTAAACATGTCTAGCTACATGCTGCCTATTTGTCATGCAGGGTCATGACCAGGTGCACACAGAGTGGTGGGTGTGACTCCACAATATTTATGTAGCTGAGCATCCGCAGGAATGCAGGATCTCACTGTAGCACAGAATTCTGGGACAGACAGCCAGTTTGGGGTGAAAAATCCAAGAGCTCTGGATTGTGACACACCTCTCAATCCATGGGCAGGTGATGACATCACATCCATCAGAGCCCCACTGAGAAGTCCAAGCCTCAAGGAAGTCTCCAACTACCCTCCCTCCTGCTACCCCCCTCGGGTGGATACTTCACCGGGGGGTGGGGGGGGGTTGGGGGGTTGCTTCCTGATGCTCTGCCAGGATCCAAGAAGGAACAAAGAAGAGCCGTATAATTCATACTTGACACCAACTCGCCACCCCCCAACCCTTTGACAGGTCTCAGTGAAAAGAAATATGACCAAGGATGTCACGGCCGCATCGGATATCGCGTCCAGATATTTGGACAAGGTGAAGGCATTAGCCAGCGGATGCGTGCACCGCGGGGGCTAAGGCCAGAAGATGAGTACTTAGAGAGAAACAGGGCAGGCGGGAGGGGGTTGGTGATGTGACAAAGCAAACTGGATGGCTTTAACATTGCATCGTAAATGCCAGTCACTGGGGCTTCAACACTTAATGCCAAACAAGCTAAAAAGCTTGTCAGGTCACAGTGAGGTCACTGAATGCATTGTCATCCATCTACAAAACAGTGATGACATAAGTAGCAATTATATATGCACATTTACATGGTCTTGCATGTATTAGATATTTATCCAAGACTTACTCTAATTTATCAAATGGGGTTAAAACAAATTATACATGCAGATGCAAAAAAGCTCTACACCCCCTAAACGGTATGTATTTTTTTATGAAGCATCTTACTTTATATGTATTTGGGATTTTTAAAACATTTAAAGATCAGGCCAGAAAAGAAGGTGATATATATGTTTTGTCCAAGAACAGCTATAAAACTCATCTTTTTCAAATGTTCCAACAAAACTTCCAACAAAATATCTTTAACAGTCCAGAGGATATACAAATGATTGAAGGACATTATTCAAGGGCTACCACGTTGCCCTGACAACACGCCATCTTTAATCTTCTCCATACCAAGTTGTGGTTGCTATGAAACTGGCAATAACTCAGGTCTAAAACATCTCAGGTATTTTCACTGACAAAGAGCAGCTTGTATCCTGTCGTACTCCACGATAAACTGAAGGCAATTATGCTACTAGAAGATGGCATTAATGATGTCTGGAGAGTGATTCACATTACTGTCTCTCCACATGTCTATCATTGAAATGGTGGTCTAGATAATAACTGAGAAAGCCAACTGGCTGTTATTGCTCATCTAGGGACTGTAGAAAATATAAAAAATAGAATGGTGGGGCTATAAATGTTGGTAATGCTAAAATAAAAAAAGTAACGATGATAGTAGGCTGATTACCCAAGGCCGTGCTCTCATATAAAGAATGAACATATGACGCACTGTCTGGGCTGCTCTGTCTACAACGTCTTGGCTATCATACACGCATTGGTCAGAAGTGACAATGGAGGAGAAGCTCATTAATTACAGCCAGCGGGGGGGGGGTGGCGGGGGGTGGCTAATGATTGACAGCATTTTATCTGCTCTGTGACTAATCACAAGAGCTGATCTGGGCCTGTGTCACTCCAGTGATGAGAGATAGGGAGGGTCGCGTGGCACAACGGAGGTCACAGCTCCGATGCTAAATGTCCAAAAAAAAAAAAAAAATATATATATATATGTTTAATACATCACCCTTTTTCATTTGAACATACTAATTTGAACACATTTTCTTGTTACAGTAAGGGCTACTTTTGAGAAAAGAGGCATGTAATACAGAGGGCAAGTGGTCCTTTTCACTAGAAGATTTAAAAAACAAATTTCTGAAACAGGTAAATAAAATGGAAAAATTCTCCTGATTAGAGCAAATAACAGCAGGTAGCTAAGGAATATAAGGTATAACCAAACAGACTGAATTCAATAACTCAAAGCGCACTGATAAAGGCTGCATTTGAAAAATTCCCACTTAATTGCTTTCTGACTGTGGGTCGTGTTAGGTTTTTATCTTTTGCTGGGGTTCTGATTATGTAAATTTATTCATCCTGCACTAAGTGTGTAAAACCCGAGTCATGGTCAGAATCATTTTAGATGGCTGTAAATGTCTGAACTTTTTCCTTTAAGACACATGGATAAAAAAAGGAAGGAGTTTCCTGAGAGAAGCTCTGGTAAAAGACACATCTGTTTGTGTTCCTGTATGCAAACTGTGACAAGAAGCGTTTCTGTTTATTTCCTCATCTGAAATATGAGCTGCATACCAGAGTGTTCTAAACCTGGTGAGGTGCTTCCTAAAAGTGCTGACTCAAAACAAACAAAAAAATTTCTGTAATAGAAAAAGCAAAAATATTGCAGCGTTGTATGTGGAAGCTCACATTTACTTCTAACTCCCAACAAAGGTGATTGTGGATGCAGAGAAATCGGACCTCGTACGTGATGCAGAGACTGTGTCACGAATCAAAAGGAGACCCAGGTCAATGGCTCCTAGGCCAGCCATGTGAAGGCTGAGCACGTTTCAGCCTGTGGAACATTCTGTTGGTGACATTGCAATAGGTCAAAGTGCCACACCAAACGCCTCAGCACCACCGATTTATTACTAAAGCAATTAGTGCAGCGGTCCTGAACCCTGCTCCCGGTCACCTGCTGTGTTTTGTGCAGGTTTCTGTTCCAGCCTCAAGCATAATTAGCCATGATTGAGCTATTGATTGAACAAATCTCAGCATTCAAATCATGTCAAACTGAACGTGTTTACCGAGGACCCACTGTAATGTTCAATTTCATTTTAATTATTCTCTGCATTCAAACAATAAAGTGAGTAAAGGCCTGATTAATCTAAATCAAAAGGTCCATAGTAATTCATCAGGGCTGACTTTGTGACCTTTTATCAGTGGTTGCCACTGGTTTCCAGTGCTGTGGCTGAGAGTTTCGTTGAAGCCCAAACTGTGTGTGTAATTTGCCAAAATCTGGCCTGCATGGACAGAGCCTAGGGCCCCGCATGCCAAGGGTTCTACATTTAGCAAAAAGACCTATAGCCAGAATTGTAATTTAAAGGTGTAATATTCAGGAGGGGTCTCTGAGCTGGAACATCCCGGGACCCATGAGGGTTTTAATCCAGTCTTGTCTGTTTAGTGTACATTTGGAGAAATTGTGTGTCCTGTCCATGTTCAGGTTATGTGTGCGCTGCAATGTTCTACTTGTCTTTGTGTGTGGATGACACATGTTCTGTCTGCTTCTTGGTTTTGAGTAATTGTTGTCTTCTAGGCTTTTAAACTGAGTTCCCCCAAGGTCCTCTCCGTTACTTTTCAAAGATATGCAGTTCAGGTGAATGTGTGTTTGCAGCACATAACAGGCTGCTTTTTTATTGACTGCAGTCATTGTTTTACTTTGGTACAAACATCAAATGCACCAAAAGGGATATTTTTAAAGAATTTAGATGGGCCACAAACAACACATGTAACGGTTTACCATTCAAACAACAAACATAACAGGTTTACCATTACAAAGTCTAAGTTTGATGTCATTGTTATATTCCTGTTCTTAGGGACTAAGTGTTCCTGAATGAGAAAGGCAAGATGCAATAGCACAACGCAGCTGGCACCACAATCTCCAGCTCTGCATTCGCTCAACCTGCCTGGTAACCTCTATGCCATCTGCTGGCCTGCGCTGAATACTTAATCAGAAAATAATTAGCCAACCTACAAACAGATGTGTACATGAGGCGTGAAACGATTCCGGTATGGCATCAGCAATGCAGAGGCATTCGCTTAACACAAATGCAATTAACTTTCAACCTCCGTGAAACAGTAATAATACCGTAGCAGCAAGTTGTGGAGCGACGTGGACATAAAGCATTAGAGAGAGTTTCAGACTCGTGAACATTCTGACTCAAGTTTTATATCCTTAAAGTTCTCTAGGGGGATGTGTGATGGTCTGGGCCAGAGGCGGCTTGCTGTGAAATTGAACATGAACTAGCTTCCAGCTCTAATGGTGCCAGAGGGGGGCTGGATTAATCGGTTGCGTCCCGTTGCCCTCACCTCCCCGGTGGCTCTCACATCTATGCTGACTCCCGTGGCAGTCCTAGCGCCCAACATCAAACCTCCAATTTGAGAAGCATCAACTTTTTGGTGACTTGGTCTGTGTATAAGAAACGGGTGAGTACAAGCTACCACACACTAAAGTGTGTGTGTGTGCATGAGAGAGAGAGAGAGAGAGAGACTTTGTTAAAGAGTGCATGGATGAATGTAAATTTCTATGTTTATGATGAAAGAGCTCTTTAAAGAGAACAGTATGGTGACCACCACTTCTCTGATGTATTTCCAATTATCGTTATAAGTTCTGATTTGTTTCTTGCACCATGGTACCTGCTTGGCAGGCTGACACACTCTCATCATCCATGTTTTTCTCTGGGATTTTGTCCCCTAGAAAAGCAAGTTCAAGAAAAGAAAAATTAGCTCAAGAGTACAACAGTGACTCCCCTCCTGTGATCTGCAACTTTTCTACAAGCAGCACCTGCTTAACACATCTGGGTCTGCAGGGGGGAAGAAATCCGACCGACAGACGGCTGATGTTTTTGCTCTAACACAGGCTAAAAGAACATACAGTATGCAGGTACGTTTCCCCCCATACAGACGACATTTTCACATTCACAGTACAGAGACTGGTAGTAAAGAGACGGCTTTCACATACACACAAAAACGCTCAGAATCAGAACAACTCTGGGCTCTAAACAGAATGCTTGTATCTGCCCATGTACACTGTTCGCTCAGGGGTGCCTGTATTGACATAGCGCTTACTGTGGTTTAGTACTCAATGGCAATAAATCCAGGCAGCCAAGGCGCATTAAAGCAGCTCTCCATGCAGAGCTGATATACGCTGCTTTAATATTGCAGAGTGATCTGTCAAATCAGCTTCAGGGAAGTCAAAGGCTGTCAAGGGGCTGAGCCAGCTATGGCTTTAACAGACAGAAAACCGTTATTTAGTGTTAATCTCTTTAGCAGATATTTCACCATATGCGGATAACCAGATGTACGCTCTGAATTCTGTTTCGGAAATACCCGACGTCCATCAGGCATACTTGATACGACCTAAAGATAAGGCGTGAGGTTAAAAAAACCAGCGGGGAGCATTAATCGGTGGAACGCACCATAAATGCCGAACGGGTTTTTTCTGCCAGGTTCAAACCACAGAAGGCAAAGTGAGGACTGCCTCACCTGACCACTCCGTGAAAAGCTGATGAGGAGAGGAAAAAAAAAAACTAATGAGACACGTCTCCCAGCCAATTAGATCAGGAGAATGGATGAGATTTCTCATTGGTCGGAACACTACAGCAGGCGTCGGGAGACTGGTGGCGAAGCTGATTCTCAGAAAAGAGTGGAGATGCTTTAATGCTAAACAGCTGTGCTCTCAGGGAACAGCAGTTGACAAGCTCCGAGTGGAACTATTGCCTGTTTTGTCTTTGCGGTCTGAGTTCTGGACAGTTATGAGGGTTTTTAAATAAAATCATGTAACATGAAGATTTAAAGGCCATTCCTGTTTTTTTTTAACGACCAAAACCTCATAAAAACAGATTTAATGCATGTTTGAATCCCGGCAATGAAAAAAAGCACATCTGTAAACTTGCCTTTTTCTCTGGAGTGGCAACGACACGCGTGTGATATGTGGACAAACACGGCGCTTTGGACATATGACTTGGTGGGGGGAGGTCTAAGGATTTTGGAACGTTGCTTTTGACTGATCACACGTATGAGAAATGTGAGGGATTACCTTCTTTCACCTTAATGTTAAGTGCACTCTGAAGGCAGACCTGGAAGGGCCATATTGAACAAAATAAATTCCTAACATTAATCAACCCCTACCCCTAAACACACATGGATTCAAACCCACCTCTTTACGACATCAGACCACATGTTAGGCGAAGAGAAAAGGTTGGCAGACCACAGTTAGACATGGGTACTGCTCTCTCCAAATCAACAATCAAACATACAGGCAGATCTGAAGCATCTATCTTTAGAACTATTATTACCCTGCATCCATATGCCTCCCAGGTTCAGCGCAACATCCAGTGCATATATCACCTCCCACCTTTATCCACGGAGGCCACAGAAATGACAAATTGAAAGAAGAAAAAAAAAAAAACAAAAAACAAAAACACTTGTAAATAAATCAAAACGGTCCCCTATAAAGTCAGCCTCTGAGGCCCAATTACAGTGAAAGCCTAAATTATTATCTAATATGTCAAACAGACTGCAGGATCAAAGGCACGCTGGCGGAAAGCATCTCATCTCTGGCCCGGAGAACATCCATAATTGGATCGTCTTTAGCAGTGCTGCCAACGGCCAACCACTGCCTTGAAGCGTGCAGTTTATAGCACAGTGCTGGACCAGTGCATGAGCAGTGCTAGGTACATGAGATGTTTTTGCATGCTTTCTGACTATAGAGGCAACACAGCTGATGTCTCCGACATTCAGAACCACACTAGCCTTACACGACACTGGCCAAACCCGATGTCTTATCAGTGCCACCACAGATGCATGTGTAGTGTTACATGCATGATTAAAGGACTGACCTCGTAAACTATGAGTCACACAACAGACACCAGATGCATAAAATGTACAGGTCATTCCACTGGACATCAACAGTATGCACATGAAGACAAATATTCAGAGAAAGACATCGCCTGGATGCACATTTGTAGAGTGCAGCCTGTGTTTTTTGTGAGCTCTTCAGGATGTGAACTGCAGCCTTTCTAAGACTAAGCCTAAAATTCCTAAATTGGGCTTTAGTTACTAATCATATATTGGGGTCTAACCTGACTTTACAAGACAATGACATGCAGGGGTTGGCAAAAACAGAGTAAACAAGCGAATCTTACATTACTCTTAATTAAAGGACATATTCTTGAATGTTCTCTGTGGACATTGTCCATAATCTAATAAACCTCCTTCCTGTTTGAAGTCTGTCTGGTCAGTAACAGTAAGGATTTTTTCCCCTCCCTGTTTAACTTTAGCTGCCATGACTTGTAAGTACATGAGTGTATCACTGTAAGGAAGTTGAGTGGTGGGGGGCCCAAAATTAAATCTCCTCAAAGAAGTGAACAGTCCAACACTGCTGTGCATCTGCGGATGGGTGTGGTGGCCTGGTCCCATCTTCACAGGCTGTCAGAGGCAAACACCAGAGCCACGGCCCAGGAACCAAAAGTAAATATTTACAGCAGCTTATTTACTTCTGTCATCGCAGCCTGGGCCGACCAGGCTCATCTGTTGACTCGAAGAACATGAACTCGAAGAGCAAACAACCCCGCTAATCCAGCAACAAGGAATACGCCGCCTTGTGACAGGTTCCAGAGCGCTCCCCTTCATCAACGCTCCATCCGGCGCTACAAGACAACAAGCAGAGCCTTCTGGGAAACGGTGCTATTGATTTTCCACCGCAGCGATGGAGCAGCGATCGCGGGAGCGATGTTACACACGTAAACCTAACCGCGACAAAACACAAAATGGAGATGAAAAGCCTTTTATATAATCTGAGAGCAATTTTGTTCTTCTTGAATTTTTGGCCTGCTTTGAAGTGGTATTTCTTCCATATGAAAGGCTTACAGCATGTGTGACAATGCTGTATGAGTCAGGGGTGCTACTAAATCTGTGGATTGCTGGAAATGCATTTTCTCAATATGCAACTTTTTTTTTTTTTTTTTTTAGATATCTCATTACTCTCTTCAGGATCAGGGTCATCCATAGAAATCAGGGATTTTCTGTTTTATGCCTAAACTTTGACAGAATGAGGTGATGAGATGTATAGATTGACAAGTAGAACACCCGTGCCACTTGAAAAACACAGGTGTGAAACATTTCATCTGTACATAAGGACTTTGATACGTAACAACAGCATGAGTAACATGTTTAAGTGCAGATCAGATTATTCTCAATTTTCAGATATTACCGGTAAATAAGGTACTGCATTGTGCCACAGACACGGAGCTGGTGCAGAGTTCAGTTCAATAAGTGAAAAGTTTTCACTTCTGATTTTAACAAAATGACTCCAGCCACGCAATGCCTATGTATGACTGTGATCTCCCTGGAAACCAAGACCACAGACCCCATTTCTTTCAAAGGCCGCAGCTCACAGGACAAAGAAAGGTTAACAACACAAAATGGAATGAAACGCACTAGAAACTGGATCGCTCAGGAAATGAGAAGGCCAGCATTTCACACTCCATTTGTTGGTGTAAAATTTACTTTTGACATTAGCAGAGGTGGCCCAAACCAGCCACGGGGCCTCATGCCCTTTCCCGGTACACCTTTAATTTCTGTCATGCTTTTGAAGTGACGGCTTTTTAAAGGTCAGTGGAGCCTTAACGGAACTCGGCAGCGGCAGCAAGGAAAACAACGCTCCGTGTTTATGCAGAATTTTCCTCGGGGAGCTGGGAAACCTCTGATGCGATTTCTGTGCCACATATTGCAGGTTAACAAAGATTTGCGCATGAGGCTCTTGAGACGAAGTGCGCAAAAACCAAACGGATGCCTCGGGATTGATTAAAAGAGCAAACCCCTCCCCACAACCAACGTATGGACTTCCCATCATCTCTTAATAAAAAAGAGTGACTGGTTTGAAATGGAAATAAATCCTACCCCACAGTGCAGCACAATCACTACAAGCCCTTGAAGCGGGGGGGTAGAAATTGGTTGTCCTGTGTTTCCCTGATTAATAGAGGCAGCGTCTAAGGTCAAAGCTGAGCTATCATTTATAAGGACAGGTTCTTGTCGACGTCACCAGGAGGGTGATGAATCAATGGAGAAGGACCTTATAAACCACTGCTGCACCATGGAAGGGGGGAGGCGGCTTCAAAGGGCATTTCAGTGATTAAATTGTTTAGCAAAGGGAACGTACAGAAAAGGAACAAGTACTTCAAAAAATGACAGTGCTAACTGGATGGAAGACCACATTCACAGGTCGCAGCTAACCCGGCGTCTAAGGAAATGAAGTGACACATTTGTTTACCTGCAGTCCAGCGCCTGGCAAGCGATACATGACATCAGGGGGAAGGAAGGGTGGGGGCAGGCGGGAGAAACACGCATGTGGCATGTTTGTGTCTTCAAAAGCAAGGCAACACGCTTTGTTTTGTAAACGCTTTCACGGTAAATTTCCAAAAGCTGAGGAGCAGCACGTGAGCTCGCATGTTTGTTTTTCCAAGGCTGAAGGAGCCAGCGAAAGGATGAGAACCACAGTCCATAAGGCTGAGGAACATCCCTCCTTAGTCGCTAATCAGTGCCGGGCTCTGGTCTAAAAGTGTTCCCACACCGTCTGCCACGACAAATTGGACCTGTCTCCAAACCCCCGCCAGGATGTTTCCCTTGCGTTTTGTGTTGTGTTCCTGTCAGGCTTAGCTAGCCTCAGCCAACCCCCCCTGACTGACTCCCCCTCCCCCCACACACAAAACAGCATCTCACAAAGACTGATGCCCTCCTTTTAAAGATTATTAAAAGGATGAGGACAGGCAGAGATAGCTGAACCTGGGTTAGGTCGCATGTGGGAGACTGACTTTATAGTAGACCATTTTGGACAGTAGTCATCAGTCATCTCCTGCCAAGCATCCATCTCCAGGCTTAATTCATTTAATGTGACATTATGTGAACCTGGAGTTTGTATTTACTGGCATGTTAGGACAGAGTAACAAGAGAGTAACACCATTATTGACCTCAACTGGAATAGCCCCTTTACAAGATGGAGGCTCGGTGGATTTTGGGAGACAAAACACACCCCCGACTCATCCCATATCCAGTAGGATTCTAACCTCTGGAGCTGCTCCATATTAAACAAGTAAGCTGACATTTTAATATGAGACACAGAAATAGGGACACAGCTCTCAATCTGAAGCAAACTCACTCAGTTTGTGAGGCACTGTAAATGGAACTGATGATCCACATAATAACAAACAAAAATAATTTCCAATTTAAGGGACAAACAGGATATTATTTTTTCTCAAGACAGAACCCCCAAGGGTTTGGGAAGGTTTTTGTTCACACTGTGTCCTACAATGCCTCTGCTTTTAATCACCCATTTAGACCTGAAAGTAAACATTGCAAGATACCTGGAAAATTGCTTTTAATAAAAGCGCATTCAACAGAAAACAGACAGTCACACCTCATGGCTGACTCCTTCTCCACGTTTTTAGGAAGGTTTGTGCAGAGCATTTAATCAACAGCATGGCCTGGTAACCCCAAAAAGTACCGTGGAACTTGTCACACAGGGCTTCAACATCTCCTCACCTTGGCCAGAGACCAAAGGTATCAAACAGAACTCAACAAAAAATCAGTGTGAGAGAAAAAGAGAGAGATAGAAAAAGAGTGAGAAAGTGTTTGTCACTCAGATACCCTCCCGCAGTTAAAAGCAAGCTCCCTCTACTGTGAGGCTGGGAAAGCAAGTCTTCGAGGTGACAAAGTAACAATGACATCCGATGGTGCTCTGAAAGTACGGATCTAACAACTGACAGACATGGAGGACTGGGCTACTTCACAAGACTTCACAAACTGACACATAAAAGACATTTACAGAGATTCGGAGGCATTTTACCTGTTAGATGTTGAAATTTCTTTCCCACAGAAAAAGCTGCTATATGTTTACCCAAGTCTTATCAACAGGACCCACATTTGGAAAGCCAGGGTTATGTTAATTGTGGAACTAACAAGTAAAAATGTTATTTGAAAAGAATTGTCCTAAACAAATGGATATAAGCATGCATAATTTTTTTTTGTGTCCATGGCCAAATACAAAACTCAAAATTTGGTATTATAGGCTGCTTCCTGGTGGCACGGTGGCGTGGTGGCTAGCACTGTCAGCCTGCACACAGACCCATCTGAGTTCGGTGTGCGTGGAGTTTGCGTGTTCTCCCTTTGCTTGATGGGTTTTCTCCCACAGTCCAATGACATGCAGGTTAGGTTGATTGGTGTGTCCAAATTGCCTGGAGTGTGTGTGTGTGTGTGTGTGTGTGTGTGTGTGTGTGTGTGTGTGTGTGTGTGTGTGTGTGTGTGTGTGTGT
>JABJVR010033611.1:0-33957 GCA_025773905.1 Chitala chitala
AATAAATGCAATATGGGCATATTACTATTGTTTTTATACAACCAACATAGTGCGTTCACAATTATAGAAACCCCTTAAAATATTTGTTTCCTTGGATGTGGAATGACACCCCCCCCCCCCCCCCCCCAAAAAAAAGTTTTGTCAAAATATAATTCTACATGAATATGCAGGCAGCATTCAGCAGAACGCATTCCTTGCCTTTGCTTATTTTCAGGCTGTTAACTCCTAAAGCTTGTCATTGATTACTTAAGCTCTTGCGCCACCAATGGCATCCTTGTCCTAAAACAACATTTTTAACAAGAGTAAAATATTTAAATTAAGCATATTTACAAAAAAAAAAAATTGTAGGCTGCAAGGCAGTGCACAGCCTGGGTGGGGTGGCGACCCACGCCAGGACTCTTAGCCACATATCAAACGTGGTTCAAGAAGTGCATTTTAAACAAAAACAAGAGTACTAACCTGACTGCAAAAACAGTTTCCTGGAAGTCCACTTTATGTTACTCGTGGCTGCTGTGAAATTTTATGGCAAATCACTTATCTTAACTCATTATTATCATAAAGCCACAGTGCAAACATTCATGATCAAGATGTTTATCCAGGTTCGGGTCACAGGTTGGCCTGGCACTAATCCCAACTAACACACAAAGGCAATTTAGAGACACCAATTCATCTGAACTGGACGTTTTTAAAACGTGCAGGAAAACCAGAGCCCTTTCAGTACATTTGTGCTTGCAGAGGGAGAACAGACAGATGTCACAGTGTTGACAGCTGGACTGGGACCCATACCAGCAGAGGTATGAGGCAGCAATGCTACCCACCATGCCCTTGGCACTGACCCCATCAGAAAATGCATTCAGCTAAAACAGCACATATTGTCATATTTCACTGCTTTCAGTGCAGGTCTGTAAACACAGGCAACTATGGGTACGTTACAGACAAGAGGGACATTCCCACTCCCCTCAATTCAAGATAGGAACACCCCCCTCCACAATTTTTCACATTTTCCATAGAACTGTCAAACAATGTGGGTAAATACATAAAAACTAAAAATACCGTCTACTTGGATGAAAACGTGTTTAGGGTTTGACAGTACCCCCCCGCCTGCCTTGCAATAAGTTGTCTCCTCCACTTTAGTGGCAGGTTCAGCACTCATGTCTACAATGATTCCTGAAACCATTAGCCTCGACTAGATGTTCCTGCTGTCAGCCAAGAACTCAGAGCAGCACAAAGCCAAGTCCTCACCACGGAGCGTAAGCAGATAGGAGAACAGCAGCACGTCACTCTAATCCCACAAGAAAACAGTGCTGTATATACAGGGACATGCTGCTGGTTTGTGCCACTCGTTCAGAAAGCATAGCAGAGCTCATTTTGGCACTCAGGATCCACAGTGATTTCAGCCACTGCAGTTGGGGCAGGAGACTGACTACCATAGTTACCTAGACAAGGTACTTGAGTGTTGTAATATCCAGTAGGTAACTAATCCTTTTGCCTGGTTAATTGTGCAAGCTGTTAGATCTTTGGTCATGTGCCATGTACATTACACATATAATGCATAATACATACAGACACTGTGACTATAATTATGCTGAGCTGATGTTCTGAAATAGGGTTAAGTGTCTGTTGGCAGCTCTGGCCACTCCATTTACACCATTATATGGATACTGTCAGAAAGCACCTGGTTTAACTCTCTCAATTATGAAAGTTTTGGCTCCAGTGTCAGTCCAGTTTGATATCGGGAAAAGCATGGGTTCTCGTGTGTGGTGACCAAAGCTATTGGGGTCATTGTACTCAGTGTACAGGTTTAATTACAAGGGTTTTCTGTTGGTTCTGGTGTCTCTGCATGTGACCTTACTTCAGATGTCAAGTGAACAGTGAAGCCACAAACCAGTAAGGAGTGAGGAACACTGTACATAACCCAAGTTTGACTACAAAAGGCTGACACTGAGAAAAGACAACTGTGATACAGCCATCACCCAGCTTGGCAGCAGGACAGCCCACCGCCTGCCTTGTTTTCTTTTTTGAATGATGCTTGATATGTTCTGCACCACTGCAGTGTGATGAAAGCACACAGCATCTGAATACCTAAATCCCGGGCATAGGAGCTATTATGACTTCCTCCACAGGTTTTTTTTACCCTGCCAATGAAGCCCATTCAGTACATCTCGAACAAGGGCATCTGTGATTCAGACAAGCTTTTTTACTTCACTTGTCCTCATTGTTAAATGCCTGCGTTGGGAGTTCTCAGCCAAGAGTTCAGACAAGCAAGAAGCAACTTTGTGCTCTATTACGATCATATCCACACCTGAGCATGGTAATACTGCTGATTACTGGACTGATGCAGGAGATGATTGAATTCTGTGACATTTCTGTAGTGTTGACTATACTGTGATCACCCTCTAGGTTGAGAAACTCTAGTTTACTCTGTGACCAACAGTTGATGACTTAGTGGGAAGGTTAATGCGTTGGACCCTGGAGCTTGATTGAGTATTCATATTGAAGGAAGATGCAAAAGGCCACTCTTAATAATTTAAGAAAAGTCCTGTAGAGCAAACCAAATAAATGTATACGAGTATGATTTGTTCCCTGGGAAAGCTACAGGGACACAGCCATGACCACAAGACCCATAATCCATCCTTTACTGGAAATGTCCTTGCAACAACTAACCCAGCAAGAGTAAAAAAAAAAAAAAAAAAAAAAACAACCCCATTGCCCTCTGGGCACCTACATGTCCTGTTTAACCTACACATCCTGTTTAACCTAGATATCCTGTGTAACCTACATGTCCTGTTTAAGTTTGTGCAGGTCGCAGTTGAGGTCATTGTTCAGTTTGGAGAGCGTTTTGCGTAGGCGTAGGGCCGTCAGGCGAGCCTTGGGATCCTGGTACCAGCACTCCCTCATTAGCTTGACAACAGCATCAAGGACCTGGACCAACAGACACATGGACCAACAGACACATGGAGTTTGTAGAACGTTGAGTGTACTTTTCACGCGTGTCATGTGAACAAAGTGACTGTACTTTTTTACAGGTGTATGTAAAACAAAATAGCAAGTGTTAAGTGCTGCATGTAAACAATGTAAATGGTAAAAATGCTTTACACTGATGCTTTTTTAAAAAGCAGAGTTTTATCAATGGCTGAATTTACTTTTTATAAACTAAGAAATCCAAAACTGTTACTTAGAACCATTTAATTATCTTTCACAGACTGTGCTGACATAAAATGTTTCCATATAACAGTACTGTTTTGTCAGTCATTTAATTCAGTCATTTATTCATTTCCACATTACTTATCAAGGTTATATTAACGGGGGCCTAAAGCCTGTCCTGGACAGCATACGCCCTGGGTGGGGTAGCAGCCTAACAAAAGACACTCACTTTGTCCATGGTTGTGTGTGCATGCGCGCACATATCTGTGTTTGCATACGAAGTTGACTAAATAATATGAAGGCATCACCAGGCCCCAGAGTGCCCCCTACTGGTCGGAGGTCTCACCGGGTGGGAGTACAGCCGGTTATGCAGGCTGGGCCTCTGCTGGTCCACACACACCACCTTCCTCATCTCCTCAAAGCTGGGGTCTGAGGGCACCATGTCAAAGAACGGAAGGCGGTATTCCTCCACAATTCCTAAGCACCAGACAAGAAGAACAGACTTGGGTCAGTGCCTATGAACTCAGGCAGGAAGCAGGTCTAGCCTAAATGACAAAGTCTCTCATTACTGTGGAAACAAAGATTTTATGTATGGGGCACTGTCACCATAGCAGCAGACCTTATCTTTGTACTTGTAGACATTCTTTTCTCTGTTATGTGTGTCCTCACCTGTTCTGTTTCAGCTTCTGAATCAGTTTCTTCCTTATATATCCACCCTCAAAATCTCTAGAGAACAACAACTGTGGAGAACTTCCTTCAGACCTAATATTACTCTACAGTCCTATTTAAAAAGCAACACATCATTTCCTTAAAAGCCTTCAAAAGCCATTTCTGCACCCAATTACCCATTTCAAAACGAAGCCCTTCAGCAAAATGGACCACAGAGGTATTTGGGTCCATTTCCGCTGGGGGAAATTAGCCAACAGGATATCAAATTTGACCAGTTAATGGACACTGAAGTTTGTTACCATTCACCACAGTCTTGCGAGTGATCTCCCAGAAAACCAGTCCCAGAGCCCAGATGTCAGTTTGCTTGTAGGACTCAAAGTGGTCAGTCCGTATGCTCTCATCCAGGATCTCTGGGGCCATGTAACGCTTGGTTCCGACCCGTGAATTATTGCCTATATCTAGACAGTCGCTGTTCTGAAAGTGCATGACAGCTAGGCCTGAAACAGAAATTACTGGACGTAGGTAACAGGACCTATAAAGTTACCATCAGTGCGTATCACAATACAAAATAACAGTATTAGAGCTTGTACTGAAATCCTGACTCTGAAGTCTCTGACTTGGTATCAGTGGAAGGCCTTCCCTTGCCTCCACATGCCACACTCCCCCCTCCTGCACCACACTCTCCCCTCCTAATCCACACTCTCCTTCCTCCCACAACTCTTACCGAGGTCGGCGATGCAGCACTGGCCGTTTTTCTTGACCAGTATATTGCGGCTTTTAAGGTCACGGTGGGCGATGGCCGGCTTGCCCTGGGTGCTGAAGATTTCTGTGTGCAGGTGAACCAGGCCACTGGTTATCGAAGTGCACATGGTGAGGCAGGCGTCGGGCTCCAGGCTTCTGTACTGCAGCACGTCGTACAGGGAGCCCAGCTCATGGAAGTGTGTGATTAGCCACAGCTGTGTGCTTGAGCTCTTGGATGTCATATCTGAGCCAATAAAGCCTGCAGTGTCACACAGAAAGAGAGGAGGACTGTCACTGACAGAACAAGGAGAAAGGAGCACTGTCACTGACAGAACAAGGAAAGAGGAGCACTGTCACTGACAGAACAAGGAAAGAGGAGCACTGTCACTGACAGAACAAGGAGAGAGGAGCACTGTCACTGACAGAACAAGGAGAGAGGAGCACTGTCACTGACAGAACAAGGAGAGAGGAACACTGTCACTGAAAAAGGAGAGAGTAAAATTAAAATGAGTATCCACACAACATCAGTTCTTCTTCCTCTTTCGGCAGCTCCCTCTAGGGGTCGCCACAGCAGATCATCCTTTTCCATACCAACCTGTTCTCTGAAACTTCCTCTGTCTTCCCAACCTCTTTCATGTCCTCCCTCACTACATCCATGAACCTCCTCTTTGACTTTCCTCTTCTCCTCCTGTCTGGCAGCTCCATCCTCAGCATTCTTTTTCCTATATACTCTGTATGCCTCCTCTGCATGTGTCCAAACCATCTAAGTCTCGCTTCTCTCACTTTGTCTCAAACTGTCCTACCTGCAGTGCCCCCCTAATATGATCATTTTTAATCCTGTCCAATCTCGTCACTCCCAAAGAAAACCTCAGCATCTTCAGCTTTGCTACCTCCAACTCTGCCTCCTGTCTCTGTGTCAGTGCCACTGTCTCCAGCCCATACAACATAGCCGGTCTCACTACCGTCTTGTAAATCTTCCCTTTCACTCTTGCAGCTACCCTTCACTCCTGACACTCTTCTCCACCCACTCCATCCTGCCTGTACTCTCTTCTTCATTTCTCTATTACACTCCCCATTACTTTGAACGGTTGACCCTAGGTATTTACTCCTACTGACTAACATTCCCCTTCTCTCCAGTGCATACCTCCATCTCTCCAGGTTCATTTCCACCTGTTCCCTACTTTCGCTACAGATCATAATGCCATCCGCAAACATCATAGTCCATGGAGACTCCTGTCTAACCTCATCCATCAACCTGTCTATCACCATTACAGTATCCACACTTTCATTTAACTTCTGAAAATGATTTGTTTGTCTGGCAGTTGATACAATTTTATTGATACTGAGAAGCAATTCTGACAAAGGCACTAAGTGCTTAAAAAAAGAAAAAAACGTAAAAAAAAAATCATCCCTACATACCTGTGAAGACAGCCAATGATCTTACATTTGCTGTATTGATGTCACTTCACCATGTACATTTTAAGATATCTTATTATTTGGTATTAACTGATAACACCATAACAGAGTTAATTAATTTGTACAGTTCAACGCAATTTTTAATCATCAGAAAAATTGCAGCATTTTCTGTGACTCAAAAAATGCTGCATATTTGGGAACTTGTTCATTCTTTGACCTTCTCCTATATTTTAGAGGTGGTCTGTTTTGGGGAATTCACATTCCTGGCTCAAGTCCAAGGGCATCTTAAAGTCCTCCAAGTTGACAGTACACAGGAAATCACACTCACCCACACACTCTCACACGCACACGCACACACACACACACACACACACACACACACACACACACACACACACACACACAGCATGAAGCAACTCCTTAGTTAAATAGATCCAGGTTTAGGCTACAGCAGATGCATGGCGCCCTCTACTGGCAGGGAAAGACATCTCACCTAGGATGTTTTCATGCTGCAGTTGCACCGTGTTGTAGATTTCAGTCTCACGGAACCAGGACTGCTCGTCGCGAGAGGAAAAAATTTTCACCGCCACGTTCTCCTCCATCCAGCAGCCACGCCACACCTCACCGTATCGCCCTTTTCCTGTGTGAAAAAATGGCAGCCATGTTTGGTCACAAGGCATAAAGACAGTATGAAACAAAAGAGGCATGACACAGTGCGGTCAGATGACCTTTCTCATTGTTTGACAGTCACATTACTTCAAGGGTGTCACTGCCAGTCAGACACGGTTGTAACCGGAAACTAAAGAAGTGCATCTTAAAACTCTGACAAAGTGCTACTGATTTTGTCACATGGAACACGTTCTTTGCGTGTGAGTCAAATTACTGTTCATTAAGAAAGAGGCAAGAATAGCATGTGACACTTTTCAGAGGATCGTGTCCCACCAATGCACTCCACCAGCTTGATCTGCCGAGCCACGGTCCTCTGCACCAGATACGGCAGACCAGTGCCGCTCCCAGATGTACAGAACTCATCAAACATGTCCTGCAATAGATACACACACAAAGTTCGTCTTCCTACTGAACACCTACAGTACTGTAGCTGGTACTAAGACAGCTTGTGATGAAACTATCTAAAATAAAACACACCTGTGTCCTTTCTCAGCAACCTATACCTGTCCACCTTACAGTTGAGCCAACAGCTGAATGCACAGGCAGTTTTTCCTCTGCTGTCTCAGAGCTCTGTCCCCTGAGACAGGGTACCCCCTGCTGCTCTGTGCCTGGCCTGCGGCTGTCAAGACACTCACCCCGTATGTGGGGTCGCCCTTGTCAGACACCTTCAAAGCCAAATCCCTGCTGTCATCAGTCCTGCGCTTGCACACCCAATGCCGCTGGCGCAGCAAGAGAAGCCCACCCAAACTGGCTGACAGGACGAGAAGCGCCAGTATGGGTAATCCTACTGTGATGCTGTTGTTTACTGGAGCAAAAGAAAGGACTATATGCTTAGATACACATGCTAGCACATACTCCATACATGCATATATCAAGAAATTGCACATACATATAAAATGACTTTATGTACTGAACACTGTAACTGTAATACATTACGGATGTGCACTTCCGTATTCTACTTTTCTCTGGAAGTCTTTTCGTTGACCAATAGATTGCGCCGTCGATCTTTTAAATTTTTTCTGAACATTTGATAATTTCTCTTTTTCTCTCCCTGCTGACTCTAGGTGTGTAACCATCACTGTGGCTTTCGCTGACCTGGCTTCACAGTAGCAGTGATATTTTCATTACAGAGGTGGGAGGAGCAACACTCGGTAATGATGATGTTCGGCGCGTGGCACTGTGGCATCTCTTCTTCTTGGAAGCAGCCTCTCTCCTGGAGATCCGCCACCTTGGTGAAGTAGCATACTTTGCCCCAGCAGGTGTCCTTCTCGCATATGTTCCTGTTGCTCTTACACAAACACTCCACACTGCTCTCTAGGGGCAAAACTGAGGGGCGGGGGTGGGAACACTAGGGGTCAAAGACGTCACACAAGAGAGCGCTGTCCGAGTCGTGTTTTCGCATGGTCTAAAATCATGGAAAAACTTCACATATAAACTTTAGGGCCAAACAAAGAACACACCTTTCTGTCCACACAAGTAATTCACCTAAAAATTACCTGGCAAACAGTGTGGATAAAACACTTGTTGCGGTGTGTCTGTGTGCATGTAGCTGTGATGATGTTAGGGGTGCCCCACTGCACCATGGGAAGTGACTGCTACAGTACAGGCTGCTGGAGGAGCTGGGCAGGGCAGGACAACACACACACACACACACACACACACAAACGCACGCATGCAGGCACGCACACACGTGTGCACGCATGCGCGCGCACGCACACACACAAACGCACGCACACATACACACACGTGCACACATACACAAACACACAAAAACACACACGCATACACACGCGCGCGCACACATACACAAACACACACACACCCACAAAAACACACCACTGACTGGAGAAGAAGTGTCACTTTTTTGGCCCATGGGTTGGAACCATCATGGCAAAGAAATAAACGGCGAGCATGACGTACTTGCAGGAGCCACAGCTGACCGGACACCCAGCTCAAGGAGGACCATGGCAAACTCCAGCCCAGCAAGCATTTCTGTCAGAACCAGGACAGAACCAGGAGATCAAAGCCACAGAGCTCAAATGCACACTACTCTTAAAAATGCACTCACACACTAAATTGAACAACACTGCAGAGAAGAAGATGAATGTGCATGCATAGCCTGCGTCGGGCTCAAAAGTCAGAGTGTGTCAGCGCTGACTCATGGATGACTGTCAGCCTTGTCAAAGGCACCGCGTTGGGTCAGGGCAAAAAGTAAAAGCCATCCCAGTGGAGGTTGAATCATGTCAACTGGACTTCTTTCTTCTTGATAGGAACATTTCATTACTCATCCAAGTACTTAGCTTGTCTCTACATTGGAGTGCTACATTGGAGAAACCAAGCGACCTTTACACAAAAGGATGTCCCAGCACAGGAGAGGCAACAGCTCAGGACCAGAATGAGCAGTGTACCTTCATCTAAACAAACAGGACATACTGAAAATACGAATGAATAAATATACAGTAGGTCCTTGACTTACATCGAGATCCATTCCTACGGCGCAATGTAATGTGATTTTCGCCGTAAGTCAGAACCCACCTACATCAGCACCCACATCACTCACATGAAGCACATACACAGTACAGTAATGAAGTGAAACAGTAAAAATAAAAAATAAATTAACATTTCGGCCTTTTCCGAATGTTTAATTATATTGACTTTCGCTTTGTTTTAACGCCACAAACGGCGTACGTCGGAATGACGTTACAAGACTTTCTTAACAAATTTATGGGAGATGGCGCCGTAACCACGAAACGTCGTACGTCGGGTCTGACGTAACCCGAGGACCTCCTGTATATATCCATATGTATCCACGTGTTTCATGTGACAGAATCAGCAGTGTACCGTCATCTAAACAAACAGGACACATGAAGACCATATTGTGCACATTTTGGATAGAGAAGACAGGTGGTTTTAGAGAGAAGTTAAAGAGTCAATTCACGTGAAAATTGAAAATCCTTCCCTCAATAGAGGCGGAGGCCTTAGATACAACCTGTCTCCTATTTTTCATGCTGCTCTTGCATCAGTTCTCAGGAACATTAAGACCACTTCACACATCCACCAGGTTAGTCATATTAGCGACTCTCTTGCGTTGGACAAAGGCAGCAGGAGTCTGGACATTTACATCCCAACGACTCTCTGCCTTTGTCCAGATAACAAGCCTGTCCAAGTGAGTTAACCACCCTGGAGGATAAATATGGGTCCCTGAAGAAGCTACTTGGGTGAGTAGTTCCTATCAAGAAGAAAGAAGTCCAGTTGACATGATTTAACTCCCAGACAGCGCCACCTGGATGACTGAGTCTTCATCGACTCTTGCATCTCTATTTCACTTATTTACTTCCTAATCTCATCCTTCTCCCCGTCCTAAATCTTATGACATTTTTCAGCCTATAACCAGAATATGTCCTTTAACATCATTGCCCGTTCAGAGGGAACGTGTCATGTGAGGTAGCCAGCTGAGCCATGGGGAGGGGCAGCGTCTCCTGTGAGACTGCTGCTAACTCTCAGGATGGACAGAGATGCTGAACTGAGCCGATTATCCCTGCTTTATTCACCGCCTCCCCTGTTCAGTGCCTTACTGACTGTGTCTTCAGATGGTGTCCAATGGCAACCACTGATGTTTGGAAGCACCTCATGTGGAAACAAAGCTGTAGGGTTTGATATTGGGGACAAATGCTACAATGTGACAAAAATATTAAAATATATAAGAAAGCCTTACAATAGCCCTGTCCCTCACATTCCAGGGTCCCTGGAAAATTAAAAAAATGAAATGTGGAAAATATACCAAGTATTTTCTGGAACACTGCTTCAAACATGATCCAGTTTGAAATAATAAAAAGGAAACAACAACGTTGATTTTTAAGCCCCAGTTAAAAACACCCATATGCCCCTCTACTGTGTTCTCCGAATATGATGCTCAGCTGCGTTGCTGCGTTACAATCACATCACAGTGTGGCATGTCAGGGGTGGGGTTTATGATTGTGCCGATGTCACAAACCGTGCCACTGCTGGGATGATCCGCCCAGGTTACTCACCTGTTCACGCAGCTCAAACGCTAATGCGGGCCGTTCATTACTCCTGGAGGTCACGCGAGTGTGACGGCAACAGCAGATGCACAGGGCCGCTATGGGGGTTAATGACGAGTGCGGCTCATCGCACCCGACGGTCTGCTGACACGTCTGCAGCAGCTCTTATACACTCACGGGGTACGTTGATAAGAACCACTGTACACTGTACATGTGCGTGTTCATGCAGTTATGCATCCGGATACTCATGTGACAGAAGTGCGATGTATAAAACCAGACACAGGGCAGGGGCTCCAATTAATGGTCAAATCAAACACAAAAATGGGGAAAAACGTGATTGGCATAACAGTTGGTGCCAGATAGAGAATTATCTTTAAAAAAAATCAGATAGGCTAGTGTCAGTATTTCTGTGACAGCTGATCTCCTGGGGTATTCACCCACATCTCTAGAGTTCGCTCAGAATGCTGCACAAAACATGCAGTGAGCAGCAGGTCTGTGTATGGAACACCTTTCTGATGAGACACGTCACCGGAGAATGAACCGACTGGTTCAAGCTGACAGAAAGGCTACGGCAACTAAGATAACCACTCTTTACAACTGTGGTAAGCAGAAAAGCATCTCAGAATGCAAACACATCATACCTTGATGCAGGTGGGCTACAACAGCAGAATACCATATCAGGTACCACTTCAGAACAGAAAGCTGAGTAGACTGTTTCAGTAATAGAGTGGGGAATATTTCTCTGCATACTCTGGGCTTGTTAATACCAATCAATCATTGCATGAATACCACAACCTACCTGAGTATTGTTGCTGACCACGTGCATCCCTTCATGGCCACATTTTATCCATGTAATACAACAACAACTTTATTTATAGCGCCCTTTAAACCAGCCAGAGCTGACACAAAGTGCTGTACAACAAAAAAAAATATAAAAGCAAAAATAATTATACAGGAAGGCAGGGAAACCAAGCGCTCCCAGTTTTCAAGTTGAAATTGGCTTTGGGATATTAATTGCATGCATTTTTCTTTTACAATACTTGCAAACTAAGTATTTCTTGTAACTGGCTACTTTCAGCATGGTAATGTACCATAAAACAGCAAAGATCTTCTCATACTGGTTTCCTGAACAAGACAATAAGTTCAGTATTCTTCAGTGATCTTTCCAGTCACCAGATCTGAACAGATCACCTTTGGGATATGATCATATCGGAGATAAACAATGCAAATGGTCACCAGATCTGAATGCAATACGTCACCTTTGGGATTAGACTGTGTCAGAGATGTGCAACATGAACATGAAGCTGACAAGTCTGCAGAAATTGCATGACATAGACCACAATCTCAAAGGAATGTTTGCAACATCTTGTGGAATCCATGCCATGAAGAATTGAGTCTGTTTTGAGAGCAAAGGGAAGCCCCAACCAAAACCCTACCCAGTATTATTAGTGTTCTTAATAAAATGCTCAATGAGTGTATAAGAAACAAGTAATTTAAGACAGCATTTTACAGAACAAAACCAAGTCAAATAACAAAATTATCATTAAAAAAGTAAACACAGTACAATAAAATGCAATGTAACAACAGTTCACACTGCTGTACTGTACAGCGAAAAGTACAGTGTGTGTCTTCCAAGTTAGTACAGTGTGTGTCTTCCGGAACACCTGGAGGAGGAAAAAGCATTGAACAACTGGATGGCAACTAGGTATAAAAGTCCAAAGTGCCTGGTTAGACACCTCGTCAGGCTGTCTCACTGATACTGATGTTATTTAAACACTCAATGGATTTTTAAAATTGCTGGTTCAGTGGTGTGTTAGTACATGACGGAAAGGCGTATCTAGCTTTGACATTAACTCAGCCAAATTATTGTCATTTTGGGCTACTGCCAGCAATTCTTAGGCCCAGGTTGAAACCTTGCCATTGTCCTGTTGTTGAAAATCCATTGTAAAACAGTACTTGGGGGGAACCTTCAGCTGCTCCCCACCACTGCGGTGTATTAGGAAATGCGCAAGGATGGCTCTACTTCAAAGAACCCGCTGCGCCCATTGTTTTGTATCCTCATGTTGTTGTTGTTATTTGTCATGTTTGGCTACAGAAACCCTGTATATATATACAACTTCAACATGTAGAAGTTAAAAAGTAAGGTGTTTATTTATTACATTTAACATTTCAGTATTATGTTGTAGAAAAAAAATGCAACTAGAAGCTGCAGAATAGCTCAGTCTGCCTAAAAAAAAAAAAAATCTTAAATGGACTTTGAAAAATTGCATCCTCACATAGTACCCAGTCAGGGATATCAGACCGAGTCAGTGTATCACACTGATTTTTGTCGACTGCCTGTGACTGATATTATACTCCAGTTATATGATATAACTATATACCCTGATTCGCGATAGTACTTTAACATTGTTAATAAAGTACTGACCAGCAGTAATCCAACTTTATGATGTATTCAGAACAGCACATAGAGACACGTAAAGAAACACCTTTGGGATGTGGGAGAATCATATGATATGGATGTTGGGGCATCTTCGTGCATTTCATTCTCCAGTATGTGAAGTATTTTAAACATTTCCACACAAATACGGCTGTTAACTTTGGAAAATAATAACAGAATAATAATAAAACGACAAAACTTGCCTTATTTGTTTCTCCGTGCTTCAAAGGAATCAAGTCTTCTTGGTTTTGTTTTTAGAAAGTGCCAGAGTCAGTACCAGAGCGCCACACCACAGACTCATTCAGTTTGATCATTTCAAAATGGTTAAACTGATCTTTTCAGATCTCCTCTCAGTCTAACTTTTTCCTATGTTAGACTAGGCTTTAAAATCGCTGTTTAAAAATGGTCCAGAAGTGCTCGAAAACAATCAATCGAACCTCAGTACTATTATATCAATGATCACCTCCGATTTTAAACAGTTACTTATAAAACTATATCTTTTAAACATGAAAACCAATGTCAAGATGTAGAGTCCACTGGACAAACACCGCCAGTCTCCGGTCAAAAAAAATCTTCATTCCAAAACTTGTGTGTTCCTGATTTTATAGACTGATTACAGTTTTTCTTCGATAATGTCCCACCCCTCATTGTTTGCGAAAGGTTGGAGCGGTGCAGTTGTGGAATGTGCTTTCCCAGCTGTTTTCCTGCTGTTGGCCAGCATTATACTTTATCATGTATTTCCTGAGTCTGATCTGAAAATAGTGCTTTCAGTTAAAGTATGATCATGCACTCTAAGTTAAGGAAGTTAACTGCATTAATAAAATGTCACACGTAACGCGCTGCTTTTTGAATTATGTTTTGCAGCAGTTTCTATGCTGGCTGTTTTGTATCTAGGAAAAAGCTGAACAAACAGGAAAGACATCCGAAGTAATAAACGTTGCCAAAAAATGTTTTACGAACGTTACCGAAGTGTTCTTAATCTCCGCCTTGGACGTTCCTCCTTACGCGGGGAGCTAGTTAAGATGTTATCTTACCGAGCCACTGAAAGTATATCAAAACGTTTCGTTTATATATATATATATATATATATATATATATATATAAACGAAATATAAAAGATATTGTTGACAATAATTGCATCGCTACACAAAAAAACAAAACTAATCATGATATTTAGTTATATTTTCAATTTCCTCAAATTGGTTGTCATCAGGAACTTATCCCAGGATGATCTTCACATATAAGATACAGTAACCTGCTCCCTGGATGGGACACCAACTGACCACACAGGACAAGTACCTACACACATACAAACAAACGGCCAGTTTTGTGTCACATGTTCACCTAGACTGTTTTGGCTTTGGATGGCAGGCACAGAAGAGGGTACAGGTTTGAGGAGGGAGTACAGTCATGCGTAAAGACTGTCCCAGATCTGAACCTGCAAGGCAGGAACTGTGAGCAAACCCACTGTCTATCAGTGAAAATTATAATTACACGAATACCACACAGTCAGTTGTCTTCATTCTATAAGAGTTCTGGCAAACAGGACTCGTGACTTATTTTGTGATAATGAAATAATTGCTGCTTGAATTAGATTTTAGTGAAGATACAGGATGGACCTATATATTAACTCATGGACCTATAAATTAACACTGACAGCTTTGCTGTGTAGACCTGGAAAACCAAAGAGCTTATTTCAGAGAACATACTGACATTTAAAATCAAATAGTCTTTCATTCTTATACTGACATGTGTAATGTTGGCATTCTCTCTGGGGGGAGGGGGGCATTTCAGCCAGTTGACTTTGGAACCTCAGAGGTTGTTTTCTCTGAACACAGAAGATTTTGGTTCCTCTCCTTCATTGTAATCCGGGTTTAACTTTTAACCTGTGTTTGTTTTTTGTTCTCCTTTCCTGTGATGTGACTTGAAACAATGTTGTTGTGAAAGGTGCTATATGAAAACTGAGTAATGTCTGTTATTTTAATTTGCTACTGTACATCATGGTAGTTAATAATATACATATTTACTTGTAAAATCCAAAACAATAGTTCCCTGAAGAATTGAAAACATTTTTTTTCCAGCAGAGCCAGCCCTTAACAATTTGGTGCCCTAGGCAAGATTTTAAAGTTGCCAGTGGTGCCCCTACGGATGGACAGCACCCATAGCATTTGCCTATACATCCTATGCCCAGGGCTGCTCTGCAGCCATATATCCCCAGTAATATTTAGCATAAATTAATAGTAATGTTTAGTCAGTTGGTAAGTATATAAAAAAGTGACTGCACTGAACTGCATTTTCATATGTATGGCACATCCGTTGGGAATGGGAAGAAAGGACTAATAATATTAAAATTCTGATAAATTTTCCATCTTTAACAATCTAAGTGTTCTTTTAATTACCAAACAAGCCTTGCTGCTGTAGAATTGCAAAGGGAGAAGTTATGTTGAAATGTGCATGTGGGTTTGGGGGGGGCTGCTAAAAAAGAAGAAATTATTGGACTTGCAGTCTGAGGAGGAAATGTTTAAACAGAAGTCACGGTTAGCCATAGACAGCTTATTGATTGTCTTGAAGGTCTTGATTATGTTTTGAAGATGCCTGCCGATGAAAGTCAGTTCGAATGATGACCTAGGCTCTCACGATCAAACAAAAACACGCAACATTCATCATGTTCACTAAGCACGTAAATAAAATGACACTAAAACTGGGACCTGACTGTAAGACTGCATTCATAAACACCTTTAATATCCATCCATCCATTTTCTATACTGCTTGTCCAGTTCAGGGTCACAGGAAGCCTGGAGCCCATCCCAACAGGTACAGGGTACAGGGCAGGGGACACCCAGGGCAGGGTGCCAACCCCTCACAGGGCCCACACACACACAGCAGGCAATTTCGAGACACCAATCAACCTAATCTGCATGTTTTTGGACTGTGGGAGAAAACTAGAGAAAAACCCACCAAGCCCAGGGAAAACACACAGACCGGGGGGGATCAATCCCCAGGCCCAGAGGTGCAAGCTGATGGTGCTAACCACCACACCACCAAACAGATTTGTTTCACTTCAAGTCTCATTCAAATGTCTCAGTTTCAAGGTCAACAGGGCCTTAGTTTTTCTTTAAGGTTCAAAAGATACACATTTCCAACAGCTGTGTTATGCACAGTTTTTATTTGGTGATACCCCCATGGCTATGGCGTCAGAGTACTTCAGAGAGACACAGAAGATTGGCATAATTTGAATAAATGCTACAAAGACATTGATCGCTTATTGGTACTATTTGCACTTGCTCCCAGACAATGCAACTTCTACCACAGCTATGAGGAAATTGCCTCAATGCCTTATGTGTTTCAGGAAAGGCTATTGCTGGATGTTAAGATTTTTTTTCACTTTAGGATCGAGCAGTCCCGGTGGCCCAGTCGTGTTTCACACACCTCTGCCCTGTCCCCAGTATGGCTCAGAGTGAGACTGTGACACTATATACTTCCACATACTTCTGGCCAGGCCAGTGTCCTGCAATTGGTCACTCCTTCCAAAGCTCACTGAACCACAAGGTGTATCAGAATGGTCTCCAAAACAAACAAAGTACCTGACTGCTGGGAGTCATGTTCAGTCTGTGCCCATGGGGAATAGTTTCTCTCTACTTACTCCTCCTGCTCTTTCCCCTGTCAGGCTAGTCCTTCTAGCTCACCTCCACGTTGTCCTTTATCTTGTCCTTTTTTTTCTCCTTGTACTTCCACATGGGCGGCTCCAGGTGACTGCTGGCCTTTCTTCTTATCTTCTCCTTCTTGGGCATGGGCTCTCTGGACCTGGTCACCCTGATCTGGGGGACGCAGCCAGCTGGGAAGACGCTGCTGTGGCGAGGGATGAGACCACGTACTCCCTGAGAGACTGGGGCGAGTCTATTCCTCTTGTGCTCAGTGTCTGCGCAGCAGGAGTCCAGCATGAGCACGTCGGACACCGCAGAGATGGAGGAGGGTGAGACGGAGGAGGCAGAGCCCTTACTGTTTTGTACAGAGAGCTCCTCTAGCTGTCTTGCTGAACAGTGCCTCACTAGTTCTGACACTGCTGGGCGTTTCTTGCCAACCTCTGGGGGGCTGGTGGGGCGGAGAGGGTGGCAGGCCGTCACCACGAAGAGGCTGCGCACGCTGGTGGTTATACGCACCATGTGATCCAGCACACCGTTGTCCTGTGGGGCCTGCAGGAAGCTGAACGACAGGATGGAGCGCAGGCGCTGCAAGAACCTCTCCCCCCAGCTTTTGGTGACCATGGCTCTTGCCACAAGGTCCTGCAGGTCCGTCCACTCCGGGATGTAGCTCTCGCAGAACTGCTCGGCCCGTGGCCGGGAGCTGAGGTGGCGCAGTGTCTGCAGGGTCTCCCAACGGCCTGTCTTCAGGGCCCACTCCCTTGCGCACTTGCCCTGTGAGACGTCCACTGCATGCATGTTGGCACCTGGAAAAGGGTAAAGGAGGGTCACAGGTAAAAGGCTGGAGGAGAATTGGGAAGATGTTAAAATGTGAGTGCAGTTAATGTAGAACCATCAGTGAGTGTGCACACCATCCAGTTGTAACCATGACGTAGCTGTGGAGAACGCTGAGATCAGGGACAGCTCTTTATAATGGTAGAGAAAACATGAAAATTTTGTTTTATATATTTCATCCATCACCTTAACCGCTTATTCCTGGTGAGGGTCACGGGGAAGCCTGGAGCCCATCCCAGAGCAGAGGGCAGGGGACACCCAGGGCGGGCACCAACCCACCACAGGGCACACACTCAATGGACAATTTGGACACACCAATCAACCTAACCTGCATGTCTTTGGACTGTGGGAGGAAACCAGAGCAAATGGACAAAACCCACCAAGCACAGGGAGAACATGCGCACACGGAATCGAACCCCAGGCCAGGAGGTGCACAGCAACAGTGCTAACCACCACACCGCCCTATATATTTCATGCGGTGTAGAATTCAATTATAATGTCTGATTATTTTAGGTAATTGAAAATTTACTTTGATTAATCACAATGGTGCTGTAACGTTCTGGAGAATGCAGGCAAGGTTTGAGTCTTATATACAAAGAAGTTTATTACAATGAACAGGGTACAAGGACATAGATCTAGGAAACAATGCTAAAAAAAAAAACCCACTATACAGAGCCAAGGGAACTACAAAGGACTCAACAACTGATAATTGACAAATACAGGAGAGAGTTTAAATAAGAGTGGAGTGGGTGATTGGACACAGGTGATAGTGATAATATAATTAACTAAGAAGCCTCAAGTGGGAAAGGAATGTGAACATGTGGGGGAGAAAAGGATGGGCCATTGTAGGTGCTCGACGTGACAGGTGCCTTTTGACAGAGGAGTAAAGCAAAAGTTATAGTAGTCGGTGTATATTTTATCTGTAGGTTTATACCTTAGGTATGTGTTGCATGGCTTTTTACAGTATGTAATTGAAATGATAATGATGGCTTTTAATGTTGACATTATTTTGATTAGTGTTTATTATTGGTTAATTACTAATTATGTAATTGACAGATGGGAGATAGATGAGGCTGGGATAATTTATTTATGGGAATTTAAGAAATGTTTGGGGTGGCTAAGGTAGACTGATGTTTTTTTTTTGGCATTGTGTTTATGGTTACTTGGAAGTAATGTTTTAGCATGGATGGAGGTTCAATAACATTATTGCCAGTTATTTCATATCAAGATAGTGTGACAATATTTATTCCAGTTGTTTGGGTTAAGACAGCTGGAGAGTTCTATGCCTCTCTAGATTAGACCCATGTATACCTAACCTGACCTACTGTCTACCAAGACATGTCAATAAAACATTAAGCACAGACTACAGTGCTGATGTCCTCTGATCTGATGCTTTAATCTAGCCCTTGTGGCACATCTTGGAACTTCTTCCTTTAATATGTTTCCTGTTTATTTTTGGTTATTTATTTTTCATCATTAATCTCTTACTGGTATTTACTGTAACATTTGCATTGCCACTGTTATGGCATTTTTCCACCAGCTCTTTAAACTTACCATATTGCCATACCATGCTCTGGCACCCTTCTGCTCTCCATATAAAGTTAATACACTCATCCTGTGGGTGTTCCTGGCTAGGATGTCACATACTCACCGGCCATCACCAGTGCGGTGACACAGCGGCTGCGGCCTTGCATCGCAGCCTTCATGAGTGCTGTGAAGCCACGGCTGTCCCGCATCTCCATGTCTGTCCCAGCAAAGTAGTTCAGGATGTAGTTCAAAATGCTGATGTGACCTGAGGGGTCATGGCCACAGCACAGAGTCAGCAGTCATCAACCTGACAGAATTACAAACTCATCAGTCATCAGCCTGACTGAATTAATGTCATCAGTCATCAACATGACAGAATTACGGTGTCATCAGTCATCAACATGACAGAATTTTGTAAAAACCGATTAAGGGTCATTTCCGTGTGCTCAGTTCACATAAGAAAAAAGATTTTGTATGGTTTATAACTGGTCAATGGCCTTTTAGAATAGTTGACAGTTGTTTTCACAGCAGTACAGCAAGTTTTGTTTTCCTGTTTGGACCTTATACATAGCGGATTGGAAATGCCCCTCCCGCTGCTGTCACACCCGAGCCTGTTATGCCCCCTTTTGTCCGCGAGATGTTGCCCTTTTCCCCTGTTTCCTTGTGCTTTCTCTGCTTTCATCTCTCCCATGTTATTGTGTTAATATCATCAGTACTCTTAGCTATGTCTCATTTCCTCTGTGGCCACTACATGCTTACCATTTGTTTTGCTGGTTGTTGTTGCTTGTCATGGGTTTGGTGTTCTTTGCTGCCCTAGAAGTTGTATTTTTGGTGAGTTTAACCCAGTGTTACTCTGTTTTGAACCCTTAATAAACATCCCTAGTAGCACATTAGACTTCGCCTCTCGCAAATCATCACACTGTCAGAAAGTGAATATTTATAATCTATACATTTCCTTAGTATACATCCGGTGTTGTGAAGTATTGAACAGAAGGAACTTGAAAGGAATCATCTTTTGTGTATAATTCTCATTAATTACATGTAACTAGGATTAGATAGCATGCATTTAATTCCTCAGTTTAACCTTTTTCTCAAAACATATTTCAGCTTTACCAGTTCACGCAAATAACTTATTTGCTGGAACGGTTTAAGTCTGACCACTTGTTCAGACACTTTTATTACTGCAACCGGATTTCTGTTTCCCAGTTTTGTGCACATGCCCTTAACAAGTTTAACTACATCACTACAGCATTTAAACTACAGGAAAATGTGTATGCACATTTCTTCTGACTGCCATTCATATGTTAGCTATTAGTGTAACATTTAAGCACAACAATGATGGCATTAAACGTCTCTTGATTATTTTAAAGAGCAGCTTAAGTAGAGAGGGGCAGCTGTTGTGCTCTGCTAACCTGCTTGAGCAGCGATCATCAGGGCCGTGTTGCCTTCCTTGTCCTGGTGGTTGATGTCCAGGTAGGGACAGCTATGCAGGCCAGAGACAATGTCTGCAAATCCCTTGTAAACAGCCACCATCAGGCCGTTCTGTCATTCAGTGAAGACACAGAGGCATCGGTGTTACTGTTAAGTCAAAGGTGGGTTTGTGCATTTGCTCACTGTTTCTCTGGATGCTTTGTTTAGAATACTGTATAGCAGATTTAGACTGAAATACTTTACAAAAAGTGAGCTGTTTGCATGCAAAAAGCAAAGGACACACGCACCCTGCCATTAATGTCCAGCTCCATGACCTCTTGTCGTGTGACGCCTCTGTTCAGAATATCATGAAGCGTGTGTGCTTCGTTCCTGGCGCAGGCCTGGTACAGTGTGCACACCGTGGCCGCAGTCATCGTCCCGTCAATGTCCTCAGTGAAGGCCGGGTCATTGGAGAGCATATTCACGGACTCAGTTGTGTTCAGAAGTGGACATCTCTGAGGTGTCTGTGTCAGGGCTCGGGCTGAGATGGGCTTCCTCGATCTCTTCTTGGAATAGTTTAATCTTTTCTCATCTTAAAGCCCTCCAAGTCTCCAGAAACACAGGTGTCAAATGCGGAACAAAAAGTCAGATCCCACCTGCATTACAGCAGTCCTCTCAGATTGGTCACGGCTCAAAGTTCTAGAAATGCTTCTTCATCATCATGACGTCCACGTTTCAGAAACATGCCAGGCTTCTTAGAGATCAGCATCCCTTGCAATAGGAGGCCTGAAATGAGAACACAAAAACCGTAACTCACACCTGACTACACGCGCCTCATTCACCAAACTCACGGAGCTCTTGTGTTAGGGATGCGCTCCAGCCAACTAAGGCATTGATGCTGTATGGCAGTGCATTTACACTGAGAGCCCCCAGGGCGCAGACTTGTGGGAGCATCGTTGTCAGGGAAAATAAACTCACCTGTTTTCCTCACTACCTCCTGCTGTCTGACACACGTGAGGATGATACCTCTGGCTTCAGTACAGAGCAGTATTGGAAACCATGCTCGCCATGTAGGACATGATTGGTCAACAATCTCCAAAGACAGATGAAATGCACCTGGAACAGTTAAGAGATTGATAACGCTGTGTCTTTCACTGGAGTGACGCAATGTTTCCCTGACGCTAAATCTCATCGACCTGTTCCTATTGTGACCTCTTGGGTATAATTTACAAGTGCTATTTGAAACCACAGAAGAGGGTTCAGAGTCCAGGGATTACCTGCAGGCAAAACCCTGAGGCTTTTAGTGAAAGATCTTGCAACCACGTTTGTTGTCCAATGCAATGCAGTGTAGAGTAATAAGTGGAAAAAATATCTAATATTCAGTGTGAAATTATTATAAAATATTACATCCAGTTCAATTACAAAGGGTTACACCTTACCTAAACTAATAGTGGATCCATAAACATGTGTATGTGTGGAGTGCTAAGGCTTAGTTATGTTGGAAATTAAACACCAAACAGCTAGTGTAGAAACCTTAAACACACCTGTCTTTCTACTATGAACTTAATCTTAAAGAACACAGAACAGAATGTAGGTTCTCCTATGTGGAAAGAAAGATCTGGAAAATATGAACCTGGAGTTTTCTGAAAAAAGGAAGGAATTAGTACACTTGTTTTAACTGGTGTAGACAACCTCTCTGATACAAGGTACTGTGGTGGCTGGATGATGTCACGCCCCATGATTAGCAACTGCCTGCCCTGCATACTCACGGTTCATAGCTTAAAACAATTGCAATGACAACAGTTCAGTGTGAAGTATGGAGCCCTCCTGTGCCGTACCAAGCGTTTCTGCTATTACCTGTCTTGTGTTCTTTTTTCCTTGTGTTTCATTTGGTCCCTGTTCTTGCCCTGGTCCTCCACCTCCTGTGCTCTCCATCCCTGTTTTTGTCCTGGACTGAACTCACTGGCTTTTGGACCCCTGCTGTTTTTGACGACCACCAATCTATCTAATTCCCCAAAAATTAACCTTTTTGTACAAATAAAGACGTGTCCTCTGCACATTGGGATCCTGCCTCTTACTCTGTGTTTACAAACATTACAGATGACATTTTGGGGCTGATGAGAGATGTGTAAATCACACGGTTTTGCCAGTGCCTTTGTACATCATGAGTGGCAGTTGTTTTCTACTGTATATCAGAACAACAGCTATGCTGGTTGTTTTGGTTTTGACTTCACTGGTGATGTATTGAGAATGTCAGGCCTGGGGCTAAGAGCTCAGTGCACTGTGTCTGTTATTCAGCAGGCATCAGTGTGTCAGGTCTGGGGCTAAGAGCTCAGTGCACTGTGTCTGTTGTTTAGCAGGTGTCAGTGTGTCAGGTCTGGGGCTAAGAGCTCAGTGCACTGTGTCTGTTGTTCAGCAGGCGTCAGTGTGTCAGGTCTGGGGCTAAGAGCTCAGTGCACTGTGTCTGTTGTTCAGCAGGCGTCAACGTGTCAGGCCTGGGGCTAAGAGCTCAGTGCACTGTGTCTGTTGTTCAGCAGGAGTCAGCGTGTCAGGCCTGGGACTAAGACACACTGTCCCATGTCTGTTGTTTTGCAGGTGTGACAGTGTCAGGCTTGGTGCTGCACCCCGTGCTTCCCCTTGTCCATCTCTACAGACACAATCTGAATTTTATATAGTTACTGTATATACTGTATTTCAAAGCACCAGCATACTGCAAACATACAGTATATTCTGATAAAAATCATTGCAAAAATTGAAGGAAAAGTGACAATTCCTGAGAGCACACAGACACACACACTAGACTTGACAGATATGACAGTGATGTAAATGGAGGTGTTCACACATTTGCAGTTGTTTCTTACTGATTGGACCCAAGGGCAGTTGTGTGCCACTGCGTCACACCCTCACATCCTGTCAGTCCTGAAATAGCTGCAGTGACGCTACGCTGTCAAACACAGTCAGTACACTGCACGGCAGAGAGTGCTGCGGCAGTCCACATCACCATCACCACTTGGCAATGACTGTGGATAATAAGGTGATAGAAGACCTGGATTTGGTCTTTCTACATTTTTATTCTGTTACTATAAAAGTGAATTTTAAGACGTCTTTTTGAATTTTAAGACGTCATAGTTAACTTCATTTTGAATTATTGGATGATTGATACATGTATATAGTGCTTTTCTAGCACCCAAAGCCCTTCACAATGGAATAGTCTTTTCTCCACCACCACTAGTGTGCAGCATCCACCTGGATGAAGCCAGGCCGCCACAGTGCTACAGAAAGCTCACCACACACCAGTTATAGGTGGGGAAGAGAGAATGATATAACCAATTCTTACACAGGGATTATAAGGAGACAATGATTGATAAAGCCAATTGAGAAAATCTGGGTATGATATCGAGGAGCACCCCTACTCTTTACAAAGAACACCCTGGGATATTTAATACCCACAAATGGTAAGAACCTCAGTTTTACATCTCACCCGAAGGACGGTGCCACTTTTTACAGTACAGTATCTCCATCACTGTACTGGGGCATTAGGACCCATGCAAACTGCAGGGTGAGCGCCCCCTGCTGGTCCCACTAACACCATTTCCAGCAGCAGCCAAATCTTTCCCAGGCAGTCTCCCGCCCAGGTACTTAATAGGCTCAATTATATTTAGCTTTTGTGGGCGACCTTATTTAAGCCTGAACTGTGATTTTCACACTACTTGTAAAAGATAAGGCTGTAAGAGGTCTGTAAGAACAAAAGCAGGGTATATAGTGGGTGGAATGCCAAACCAAGGCAGGGAATTCACACACATGCATACTGATCTGCCAAGGGAAACTTTGCTGTTTTCAAACCTGTGATTCGAATAAAATAAGTCTGAATCAGTAGATTAATTTACATATTTGGTCAGTTTTCTCCTTGGTTCGGTTTCTGTTCACACATGGGAAAAATCCATGCAAACCAAAATGCATCACTGCCTGTCACCTGAGACTATTCTCTTATTGGTTAAAAAGAGTCTGGGGTGGATTGAGGATGTAAACAAAGAAGGAAGATTCATTTTCTGTGCTGGTGAATAGTCCTATGAAAGCAACCTGGAGAAACAGCATGACTGGCATTTGCTCATAGCTGTAGTAATTATCTGTACTGTTGCCTCAGTTTTTTTACTTTGACGGGGCACTGCTCAGCAGACTGTACAAACCCCATCTCCTTAAGCTGTTGACTGAACATTTTGGACACTTCAGTGTTTTTATGAGCTGTTTCTATGAGCTGACAGATGTTCTCATCTTCTCAAATATCAAGAAGAGAATGCACCTTGTTGCTAGTCCAGGTCCGACCGCAATTCATTGTGTCCTGGAGGTGATGAGTTGTGATGACCATAAGAACAAACTAATGTTCTAACTCGCATGGTGTCTGGTGTCTGTCCTTATAACAAGGCTGTTAGTACATGGTGTCAGAAGTTCAAACATTGCCTTCAAAGACCAAAGAATAAAACTGACACATTAATTAATTTAATAATAAGATTAATAATAAGAGATAGATTTTTTTTCCTGACCTCGATACATACCGCATGTTAGCATATGTGAACGTAGTGCAGTACCAGTGTGTGGCAACGAAACGGAGAGACAAATAAAGTATGATTTTCACGACGCCACAATATTATACTATTAACGAGATCAACACACAATGACAGCGGGTCACAACATACTGTCATGAATGTCATAGCGAGAACAGCGGTTGAGATTTCTCCTCCAGACAGCTTCAACTTCGGGTGCGCGGCTAATTGGCTGAAGTGGATTAGACATTTTGAAAGAAGTAGACTGAGACTTAACGGAGTTTAGGCTTGACATGGAGGCTGCAGCGACAGCCATCCCACATGAAATTTTAAGCCTTTGCTAGGCTTACCAGCAATAGAGGCATTGGACCTCATTCAGAGAAATAATGAGGTAAAAGAATTGAAAGAGGACTTTGTTTCTGCTTACCCCAAAGTGTTTCAAGGGTTTGGACTGTTATAAAAGCCTTATACAACTGAATTGGAACAGTATGCAAAGCCTAATGCACTGTCCGCACCACACTGCATTCTAATACCACTATGAGTCAAAGTTCACCAAATGGAGTCGAAACCTGGAGACCCATTATATATATTTCTCGAGGCCTAACAGAAGAAGAGAAATTAAATTCCCAAATAGAGAACTAATATTTCAGATTAAGACAGATCATAGACCATTACTCTCATTGCTGGACTACAGAGGGTTAGATGACCTTCCCCCACGGATACTGAGGTTCCGGCTACGTCTACTACAATTCACATACACAACTGAGTATGTCTCTGGGAAATCACTTATCACAGTTGACACAATCACTTGTGCTTTGGGGCGTGACCTGTCAACGACACAGGAAGGTCACTTTGAAAGGGAAGTGCAGGTATTCGTAATGCCATGCATGCGTATATCCGTGCTTCAAAAAAGTGTTTGCAGAAAATTCTGAATGCACAGCATGCAGACGAAACATACCAGCAAGTGATACACTACTGTCTTCAGGGCTGGCCCACCAAATGTTGGGTTGAACCTGAGGCAAAGCCTTACTTGCAAGAAATTGACAATTTTCATCTTGTGGATGAACTGTTGTTAAAAAGTCAAAGAATAGTCATACCCCCAAGTTTCTAGAAGTATATCCTAAAGTAGTGATTCCCAATTGGTGGGTCGCGGTCCAAAAGCAGGTGGTGAATATATGCTGAATGAACAGCATGTGAATCATGATCAAATAACATTTGTCCAAAAGAACCTGAAATATTGAAGTATAGTACATTTCCTGTACAATGCTTTTATTTTGAAGTACTGTTTCCAGTTGTAGCGGCTGATGGACAGATACCTGGCAGCAAATGCTACCCCTTAGTGGTCTTAAAAAATTTTCTCCACATTCTGCTGTCGTACAATATCTTTCATGTGACATTTCTGGTTAACAATAACGTTGAATTCTGTGGAAAAAAAAAAAACAAAACATTCTAGCCACCAGAAACTACTCATTATATCATAAAAAATATATATATTTTTTTATAGAAACAAAATAAAACAGACAACAACACGGTATGTGAAAATAAAGTAATAAAATTGAATATGTGCTGATTTAACTTTTGTGTGGGCTTTGCACTAATGACTAAGTAGTAATATGGACCCTGAAGTTGGACCAGTTGGGAGATGCTGTCCTAAAGCAAATACATGAAGGACACCAGGGCATCACTAAACGCAGGGCACATGCCCGGCTGACTGTATGGTGGCCTGGCATATCCCAACAAATTAGAGAATCGGTCGTCACATGCGAAGACTGCCAGATTTATGAGCAGCTTCATGGAGAGCCATTTGTCTCCTCAGACGGGCCTTGGCAGAGGATTGGGACTGATTTGTTTCAGTGGCAGAGTCACACTGCAGACGGGCCTTGGCAGAGGATTGGGACTGATTTGTTTCAGTGGCAGAGTCACACTGCAGACGGACCTTGGCAGAGGATTGGGACTGATTTGTTTCAGTGGCAGAGTCACACTACAGACGGGCCTTGGCAGAGGATTGGGACTGATTTGTTTCAGTGGCAGAGTCACACAAACTTGTTGATCATTTTATTACATTGAAGTGGCTCGACTCAAGTCCACACCTTCAGAGACGGTGATTTCAGGACTGAAACTAATTTTTGCGAGGAATGAAATTCCGGAAACTGTTGTCTCGATTAACAGTTCTCAGTTTACCGCCGACGTCTTCAAGAGCTTTTCTGTTCCCTTTCATTTTGACCTCATTACAAGCAGTCCTCATTTTCCTCAGGCTAACGTGGAGGCAGAGCGAGCAGCAGCCACAGCTAAAAGTCTGTGGAGGACAGGAGGAGGTCAGAGTGAGGCACTACTGGCTTACTGTGCCACTCCACTGGAACATGGCTACTCACCTGCACAATTATTAATGGGACGACATCTTCGTACTACAGTACCACAACTACCAGCCACATACAGTTGCAGTGTACAATGCAGCGTACTCTTTGTAGTTGCTGTGTTCACACCTCTCCAAACAAACTGCACCAATGGGGAAAATTAATCAGACTTCAATTCAACCAGACTAAACAAGGCAGGTGTGAAAGCACCCTTAGAGCCAGAAATTCACCTGAGCTAAATACCTTGGGCTATGGGGGAAAACCAGAGCACCTGGAGACCATGTACACTCCACACACACTTGTATTACTGTGT
This sequence comes from Chitala chitala, assembly GCA_025773905.1. Lineage (NCBI taxonomy): Eukaryota > Metazoa > Chordata > Actinopteri > Osteoglossiformes > Notopteridae > Chitala > Chitala chitala. The sequence goes on from JABJVR010033611.1 coordinate 27,719, forward strand.
ATTGCTGTCACACTCCACACACACTTGTGTTACTATGTATTACTGTCGCACTCCACACACACACACTTATATTACTGTGTATTACTGTCACACTCCACACACACACACGTATTACTGTCACACTCCACACACACACACACACACACACACACACATATTACTGTGTATTACTGTCACACTCCACACACACATGATTTACATTAGTTATTACATTGTATAACTGTGCTACTATCACACTCTGGAATACACAGCAGATTTGAACTGGGCTGTCATGTGTATTACCGTCAAGATTAACAAGGGGGAGTTTTCTGCCACTACCTTAATACCCACTCTGGGTGCTGTCTTTTAGCAACACTGCACAACATCATGATAAAGCAAACCCATTACCGTTTTACCAAGACTGTTTTCTGCATGAGAAAAGCGAACGCTGATTTTGATCGTATTGTACTTTATTCCACAAGGTGGCGCTAAAACACAATGAGGAAAACTACTGATCCGCTCTTACAAATATCCTTGAAAAATAGCTTGTAACATGATTTAGCCATGTTGCACTCCATTATATTATTAGCACAACCAATGATAAATTAAACAGATTAAAAGATTAAAGTCTATATAAACTTAATTCTTAATGCTTTGACAATATAATTTAAAATCAATGACATAATAGTGTGATAAATTTAATGTATGTCTTCCGTTGGTTGCCTTATAAATACTTTGACCTTTGTCTTCTGTAATTATTAATGGGAAAATGAGAATTTTACATCCAGCTTTTCCAAACACATAAATTTGAGTTACTGAAGCATGACACCTAGCAAATGTTTTTCTCAATGTTTTTGTAGCTGTGTCCAGCTGGAAGAATAAGATTTCACTGGAGGCTGTCCACAACAGCACTCAAACACACAGCTGGGTCTCATGGGGTGAAAGAACAAGGCAAAACTATGTTTAGAAACTGAACCAGTTTAAACAAAAACCATCTGTTGGACCAGTATCAGGACTAATATTAGATTGTTGGCACTTATTTCAAAACCATAGCCAAGCTTTGTGTTAACCCAACTTTCTGTGAAAAAAACTTGCACTTATTCAGTTGCTCAGTCACTCACTCACTGAGTCACAAAAACATAAACATAGACTCCTTCAAATTAAATGCCGCATGTTCGTCTGTATATTTCTTGATTTACAGAATTCATAACTCACTAATGTAGCACCTTTCAATGCGCTTATTGTCATATGAAATAACAAAGTTTAACTTGACATTCTTAAATGTGTTGTCTGAAACTAGACATGAGATGTAGTGCTGCAGGATTGCTGGAGGCAAACACAGGCAACACAAGGTGCAAGGCATGCTACTGGGCCGGTAAAGGGAATACAACATGGGACACATTCATGTCAAACATGTACCTTTAGACTGAGGGAAGAAATGACAGCATCCAGCAGAACATGCCAGCTCAAACAAGGGCCCAAAGATCAGGTTCGAACTCATAGCCCTGAAGGAGGTGGTATTATTACCTATTAGCCCACTGTGCTATTACCTCACTGTAGTCCCTTCTGTTTTTTACTAACTATATAACACTTCTTTTAAAGGTTATACATTCTAAGATCACAATAATTTGCTTCAGTTTTTCAGCACACAACTGAGTGAATGTAGTTTATTATGTTTATTGCAATGTATCATGTTAAATTGGTACAGTGAGTGTTTTGCTGAGTCGATAAATGCACATTTACTTCATATTTTATTTACAGAGCATGTAGCAATACTTTACATGCATTTTGTTTTATACACTTAAAAACATTATGAAACTGGTGCCATTAACCTTAGATTAATTACTGGGACACCTCATCATAGAAGCAATGAGAACTGCAGAACCATTCTTTTGCCATTAATGTTTTTGGTTACATGTAAGAATGTAATCCATTTAGATGCTTTAAGTAGTTAATAGAATTAAAAGAGAAAATAATAATAATAATAATAATAATAATAACAATAACTGACTGTCTTTGAAAATGAGTAATGTACAATTCAACAAAGAGCTATATTACTCTGTCATACTGTACTTTCACTGTCATACTTTCATCAGGTTAACGTCATTGGAATTAATTTTTCAATTAATGCCAGGTTTAAACTTAAAATCCTCTGTGTCATACAAAATACAACATGCATATACACAATTTTCTTGTTTGAATCAGTGTCTTTGTTTTACATTTTTCGATCCTGTAGACTTTACACTAATCGGCTTCTTTATTTGTGTCCACACAGGTGAGTGATAATGTAAAGTGTTCCTGGCAATTTCCCAGAAGCTGGGCTGCCTGAACCTCTTCTGGTTAAGTGTTAATGTATCACTGCAGAACACCACTTACCTCCAACAGTCTAGTCTTATTTGGGCTAGTCCTGTCTGTCCTCTGATTGAAGACAAACAGACATGTGGACGTAAACACACAGGAACACAAACAAAGGTAATAATGGTCTCAAAGTCAGAAGTCCTGCTCTGCAGTGATTTGATGTGGAGTCTAGGTAGCTGCAATCTATCCTGTTTTCACTTTGTAATTTACTGAATTTTTGCTCACTTGTCTGAACATTTCACTTATTTGTCAAAAATGTGGTGTCTTCCGTCCATCCATTGATCCATTGTGCAGTGGGGGAAGATCAGTGGGAGAGGTCAGTGCTGATGACTCCTGCTAATCCTGTTATCTGAGCAGAGCTTGTGTAACACACAGGGAAAACAAAAGCCAGAGACGCGTGCTGAGATGAAAGAGTGTTGGGGAAGGAAAAGTCAGGAGCGGAATGGGGCATAGGAGGTGGGAGGTCCATGCCGAGGGAGGCCAGGGAGCAATGAAGGGAGGCGAAACAGGGGAGGTGCTGCCCGGGACACCAATTAAAACTCGGAGGAAGAATATGGGCTCGTAATTTCAACATGTCCTAGCTGGAGTAAGATAAAACGTAAGTGAAGAAGAAAAAAATCGACAGAAGTCCTGCTAGTACACTGAAATATGTCTTTAAAATGAAAGAGAAGAGGACCGCAATGTGACATTTGACGTGATTTTCTGCGAAACGATCGTTTTTCAACGTACTCAGGTTGGGTAGGAGCAGATTCAGTGCTGCTGGGAGACTTTATCTGGCTGCTTCTTCCAGCTTGCACAGGGAGAGAAAAGGAATACAATGGGAAAAGGAAGATTTTGACCTGGAGATCTGACACAGCAGTGCGGTGTGTTTAGGTGGTAGGGGAAGCAGGGCAGGACATTTAAGCTACATAATGAAGGGCCCACAGAGGAGCCAGAACTTGACAGACCAGACACTGGGCGCCATGGCTGAGATGCTGACCTCCTTGGCGCTGCCCAATGCATTATGGGTGAGTAGAAACTGTTTTTGGATTCCAACAATTCTGAAGCTTGGGGCTGTGAAACTTGGTTTTACAAACCCAAAAGTCTTAAAAGTAATCTTTGCTGTTGCGAATTTTAACAGTAATATTTCTCCTCTGAGTTTAGTTACCATACTCTGGTTATCTTCTCAATTAAGAGTAGAAAGTTCTATTTCAACTACAGTTGACATAACAACACACCTTTGATGTATATTTTTCAAATTTATACACCCACACCAACCACAAATTGTGAAGCAGGTGGGTTCCCCGCTTTACAGCAAATGCTGGCGACAGCCTTCCCCAACAAATAAAACATCACTCTACTGCTTATAGTTAGTGACCATTTACAGTAGCTAGTAGAGGCCAGTCCTCACCTACAAGAGCATCAGGAGTGTCTGTCTCAGAAGGGAAAACAACGACATTATTTCCGTGGAAGTTCCTTTCCTGCACTGCACAAATACCTTCTGTGGATATATGGAAATAGGTTCAGTGCAAAATCTTAAGGAGAGAAAATGGCTGGGAAAGTCCAGTGAGCTGACAGGGCTGCTGCTGTTCACAAACACATTCCAGAGATGAGATTAGATAAAGCCTGCAACCGCTTCTGGAGCTACGGCTAACAGACGAAGTGGAGTTGCTGCATTCAAAAAAAGGAAACAAGTCTGGCCAGTAGTTCTCTTCCAGTTTTTGACATGAGATGTGTAGAATTTGCACTGAGTGTGAGGAACAGGTCGATCCAGTGCAAAACATCAGAAGATGAATTTATACTCTCCAAATGTGCTCACCCACCCCCGTCCCCACTCGCCCTTAAACAGAGAGATTTCACCAGCAGATTAAGTGGTCAACTTCTTCACATTTAGAGCATTCTGCCCTCATGACTACACTGATACACTGATACACTGGTCACTCCCCCCATAAACGACCAGCTTCTCTCCAACCTATGGCCTTTGGCAGCATGAAATACCAACTCTCACCCTCAAACATGCTGTCCAAGAGCAAAGCCTCGCCACTGTCGGCTTCTTCACACTTTCACCTAATGAAACTTTAAGCTGCATGTGTGAAATACATAACATCAATATAAATACATTCAGTGTAGCGGCTCTTTGCAAGGAATCTGTTCTGTAGTTCCTGCGTTATGCTTTTGACATGTGACAATGTGGAGCAAACTCCAGTGGATTACGTTTTAGTGGTTACATGCGAAGATGTTGGTAAGGGTTTACAAAGGGCCTTGAAGGAAAGTTTCACCAGCAAATCACACGTAAGTGGCGTTTCTATAACGATAAGACAAACGCAGCTGTCACATGGAGTCACTCACTGACACTGCCTCACCTCACAGAACAGAAGTGATCCTTTTCTCAGCACAGTTAGATAAATTAAACAGGTGGGTTTTTGATTAGAGATCATATATAATCTTTTTGGCATTATTTTTCTAGCCCCCTGTTTTTCTGGTGGACATACACTTAGTCTCTCCTTTGTAACTATGCTCTTTGAACTCTGTTTAACATGCTTGTGAGCAGCACAATTCTTTGTTATGGCCACAGCCTGAGAGGAAAATACCACTGTGTTAGACTGAGAGGAAAATGCCTAACATCTATCATATGTGTTAAATGAAACCAGGAGCAACAAAGGGCTCAAAATGCAAATAATAACAACGAAGTCATTGTTTCTTTTCCTGATTCACATTAGATTTTGGTTTTTGAGCCAGTTATCTTTTTAAATCATAAACTGAAACAGCACAGGACAAAATAATGGCGACTATATTTAATGTTCTTTTTTTCATAGCACAATTTAGTGCTCTAACACATGGCTCTCCACCAAAACCCTAATGCTCAGAGAACAGCACTGCAGCACCTTTCTCTAAAAGAGAAATAGAACAAGTGTCCTGAAGATGGAGATCTAGTCCTCCTCTCACCAGTGCTGGAGAGAGAGAGAGAGAGAGAGAGAGCATGACAGCAGACCACAGGCCCTGTGTTTACTTATCCACTTATCTAATTATGTGTCTGATGGCAGCTGGGGAGGGATAAATGCCAGCAGGGCTCTGTTATCTGCAGGGATGAAAGGAAGTGGTGAAATGGCTGCTCTATTTACCTGTTACAGGTGATTAGCGCCAATTTCAGGGGAGGGAGATACAAACAGACTACTGGAAAATGAAAAGGTCAAGCTCCTTGTACTGAGACAATGGCGGTCAAACATTTTATTATCTATTTAATCCATGTGTTGGTCTATTTCACCTCTCATAATCCATAATTATTAATTTTTTTAAAACGGTTTCATAATTTGTGCTTTTAAAACCTCAGAATGTATTGTTTCTTCAGAAGTTTTAATGGAGGGCATTTTTCTGAATATATCTTCTTGAATAATAGCAAAAAGAAATTGTTTTTCCTAGTCTGCTATATCATTCATCAACATGAGTAAGTGATGGCAGAGAACTAGGGAAAAAAGAAATTAAGAGTCTACCTTCTCCTTCGAGGTTTGCTGTTAGCAATTACAGACACTTTATTTTGCATGGATAAGTGTTAAGACTTGTATGGGCTGTCTTCTTATTTTCCGGTAATTTCACAACTGTAAGGTTCTGGAGAACGGAGGCACGGAGGCACGGTTTGAGTCTAATGTCCGAAGGCTTTATTCCACAAAACAGGGTATAGCGAAACTAAGGAACAACGCTAAGACACCTACTACAACAGAGGCAAGGAAACTACAAAGAACTCAACAACTGACAAAGGATTAACACAGAAAGGAGGTATATACACACACCGGCCACTTTATTAGGTACACTTGTTCAATTGGTGGTTGAGCTAGGGTTAGGGTTACAAAAAAGGAGAGGGGCTGGAGCTAGGGTTAGGGTTACAAAAAAGGAGAGGGGCTGGAGCTAGGGTTAGGGTTACAAAA
>JABJVR010033641.1:9093-33949 GCA_025773905.1 Chitala chitala
CCTGTAAACCATCAAAGTAAAGCTGGACACCTGTAAACCATCAGGGACTAAAGCTGGACACCTGTAAACCATCAGAGTAAAACTGGACACCTGTAAACCATCAGGGACTAAAGCTGGACACCTGTAAACCATCAGAGACTAAAGCTGGACACCTGTAAACCATCAGGGACTCTTCGCTCATAGAAGGGTCACAGCAGAGCATTTCCAGCGCTATTTGTGTATTATATATTATGTGCAAATATTGAAAGAAATTGCATTAGAAATACTACCGTTTGTATGTAAATAATGTATAATGCTAGTTTAACATTACACATGTTTTGTGTGTGTGTGTGTTTAAGAAATACTACTCACCAAATACAGCTGCATGGATAAATTGGCATATTTAATGTGGGTGTGGACGGGGGTAGGTTTGAAATTTGTGAGTGCAAGCAGGTGTGGTCTTAAAAAATCAGGCCAGTATAGACCAGGGGCCTTAATCGTGGTTCTGGAGGATCCCAGGGGGTCCACGATTTTGTTTTGGCCAATTTCTGTTTTCAGTTGAACCTCAATCTCAAACTTTAATGACTTTTGCTGTTATCACTGTCAATCCAGAAATTCTCAACAATCTTTACTGATTGTAATAGGTATTTAAAAACCATGGCAAAGACTTAAAATTTGTGTAAAAAAAAAAAGTAACACCAGTAAGTTATGACATATCTATGATTTTTTTTAAACCCATTTTTATTAATCCTTTAAGTGACTACTTGTTATTAAGCTGTTTGTCATTGGCACCTGTTTCTGTTATTACTGTTTGAATACAATTAATGATTACTGCTTTAAATTAAAAACCCCATCCAGACATTTCCTGGTCTGATTCTGCACTCAGTGGGACATTGTAATGTAGGATTTATAATTATTGTTAGAGATTTTAACATTCTTCTTTGTAACTCTTATTTTCTCTCAGTAAATTAAGACAAGTAAATATAGACAGATGGATCAAGAAGAATGAAGAGGAAAAATGATTTAATTAAGATAATGGTCAAATGAAAAATGAATGAATTGGTTGGAAGGAAAAACCTGCACCCACAGGAGTTCTCCAGGAACATGATTAGGAAGCTCTGGTAGAGACTTCCAGTCAAAAATTTGAACACAAAAAGTTTGGTTGTAAGCCTTTTTTAAACTAGAAAGGAGATTGAAGGAAAAAACAGCCAAAAAATGTTCACATGAAGAATGTGGGGAATCCTTTAAGAGTCTTTAAAAAGCATCCCAGGTGAATATTTAATGAGGCTTCCAGACAGAATGCCAGACGTTTGAAAAACTCTAATCAAAGCGAGAGATTATTTTGACAAATGTAAAATATAGCGTGAATTTTGTTTTTCAACACCATTTTTTCTCATTATATAATTTCCTGTTATTTCTTTTAGCTTTAATGGTACTTTTTAGTGGTAGTGTATATTCAACTTACAAAATTAAAATGTGATCTAAGCAGTTATACACATTTACAATTAAATCAATCAATGACAGATAGATGCACAGAGAAAACAATACATTTTTTTTTCTTATTTACTGGCAGTGGAAAAAATGAGAAAATGAGCTCTCTGCTGCTGTCACACACTTGTGTCTCTGTTTGGCAATCCTTCTAGGTAATATAAATTGCCACCTCCTTTTCTTTCACCTCATTATAATGTCCCAGATATTGAATGACAACCTTCTTTCTGAAACAGCAGTGAAGCTGCAAACCCCCTGGTTTCAGCCCCTCGAGTCACTGCTAGGGATGCTGGTTTGTCATCATCTCAGTTTCCAAACATAATCTCAATTTCTAAAAAAAAAAAAAAAACTGAGGGTGATTCATGACATGACTGTCTTTGTATCAATGTGTTTTATGGCAATAGTCTTCATAGCACACATACAGGAAGAGAGCTTGATTGGTTCTTAAGAGGTAGATCATCTCTCTCTCTCTCTCTCTCTCTCTGCCTGTCTTCTTGCCCTCTTCCATTCCCAATAGAGATCACTGTGCTCACCATTGGATGGGCAGGGATCCCAAAACACAATAAGAATGCATTTCAGGTCCTGCTGACTGTGTCCCCCTCACCCCCTTCCTTCCATCTGCTGCAGCGCCCATGCCTCCCATCCGGACTGAACGCCTTGGTGCAGTTCTGCGAGAAATAAATTTAAAGTGATGGGCAATGGATTTTGTAATGACGGGACTGGGGTGGATTTTTGAAAGAATCGTTTATTGTTTTCCGTGTGCAGTAAAAGGGAGAGGCCTTTGTGTAAAACCCACTTTGAGGCCGTAAAAAGGCAGCAGACAGCCACTTCAGTGCCCAGCTCAATTAAATCGTTCATCACTTTAAAATTTTTACAGAATTTGTTATCCCCCTCTAGTTTTCCTGTATTTTTTCATATGCATACATCTTGGAAAAACACTAGCACAGCTAAACGTTTGGGGGGGGAAATATATAGCCCTGGTAAACAGAATTTCTGTTATGTAACAAATATTATACAGTTGACGTTATAGGGTTAGGAGTTGCTTTAGAAATTGTTTATTCTTTAAAGAAATCACACTTTTCCTGCCAGCTTGATTAAATGCTCTGTCGGATCATTACTGTCTTGCTAATCCTACAGTAATTAAACTAGATTAATATCAACGTGGAGTCAAATATAAAACTTCATTGATAATTAGGTTAATTAAGATTTTTTTAACACGCCATTTATTATACTAATTTAAGAGCTTTTCATACCTGAGCATTTTCAAATCAAAAACTGAGTTGCATTTTCAAACAATATGGTTGGATAAATCTGCAAGAGGCTCAAAATGTGCAAGCTGTTTCCATTCTGGTGATTGCTATTTATGCTCTAGGACTGGAGATAAAGTGTAAAGAGGCAAGTACTCACTCTGGATAAAAATGGATAAACAACTCTACTGTTTCCACGGCTGCTGACGTGTGTGCAGCCACTGGGAAGAGTCTGCGGCCGTGACTGTACTGTGCATTGTCTCCTTAATCGTCTCGGGGCTGATGACCACGAATCCTCTGGGCCTTCTGATCATATCCACACTACAGGAGCTCATCTTGGCTACAGACGTTCTTTATTATTATGATTTTTTCTTATTCATACGCACTTTATGAAACAAACCCTATGTAAAAAAAAAATGCTGATTTAGTTGTTAATGTTTTATCATTTCAAAAATGCCTTGGAAAGACAACTCAGTTTATACCACCAGCCTCAGTAGCTCTCAGCGGGTGAGTCTGCATAGTCCTAAAGCTAAATTCTGCTTCTTTTATATTCATGTCTTCCTGTGTTTTGCCATTTTAAGTCCATAAAAAAACAGATGCTTCTTACAGAATACAATGAAGATTTTATGCCTGTTCCACTGAATAGAAGGTGCTCTGCTAAGCCATACATAACCTACATGCATGCATACAGAGAGAGGGAGAAAGAGACAGAATATATCCATTCATGCATTAATTCTATCATTGTCCAACTATATATCTTTGTATCTTGTACACGTATGCAAAAAAAAAAAAAATACACACACACACACACACACACACAAGAAATAAACATCACATCAACTATGCATTTGGATTGCTAATTTGCAAGACCTCTATAGCTTGAGCTGTAGATTTATTCATTTATATCTGTTTATTAGCATACTGCTTGCCTGGTGACATCTGTGTAATGGAAGACTATGCAATTCCATGGTGCTTGTATTGATTATCCATCAAATGGCAGGAGTATGAAACACTGCAGTACAGGCATCCTTTGAGGAAACACAATGACACCTGGCAGAATCTCATTTTCATCGTGTATCTTGCCTTTGGATTGCGGGGTCCCTGGAACTAAAAGACGCCACTCTTTGTAAGCATGTTTATCTCCGGAAGATCCCATCTGTCAAGACGAGACGTTACATGAGCGAAGCACGGCTTTAGCAAAGTTTAGATTGCATCGGCTAATGGAACGTGCTGCAGGTAAATCTGAACATAACTGGGTCATTGAGATGGAGGTTATTGTGAATTGGGAAAAAAGCCTAGTTTTTGGGGCCCGTATGTTAGTGTGAAGGACAGACAAAACACGCACATCTTACATACAATGTGTCATTTGTGTTTGGATGCCATGGAAATAACACCTTGAAAATACACGTTTGACATGACATTTTCTGCAAAGGCTGTGAACAAAGTGGACAGTCGATGGGTCATATATAAAAATGTAGTTCATATTCATAAATAGTATTATTACTTTTATACATGCATACAATGTAGGCAACAGCACTTTTGTGAGCCAATATGCAGTATAAAGTGCCCTAAATAGCTAGTTTCCCTGACTTCTGATGCAACAGTGACAGATGTGGGTTATAGGATGGGAAGTCTGTTAAATGCTCTATTATGTAGTCGTTTATGTCTAGAAGCTAAAATGGAAAATGAAAAACTCCAAATACCACACAGTTATCATTTGTGCCATTTGTGCTTCCATTACCTATTTGAACCATTTGCTTTTCATTTTGTCTACAACAGTGGCAGTTTTTAAAAACTGGCAGACATGCCAGCACCTGACACTGCAGTTTAAACAGTGTGCCAACATCACGATCACATGACCCTGCACCACAAACATGAGTGCTAAGTCAGTATGGCCTGCACAAACCAAACACTGCAGGATCCCCCTTCGTCTTATCAATTTGTGGGATTCGGTATTATTTAACGTTTCCTCATCTCACTATAATTACACACACAGAGGAGAGAGGGTGTAACTTGGGGGCATGCTCATCTGCATAATCCGTTTCTCAAGAAAAAACGCGACTTTTTCAAACCTTGCTGAAGGCAAAGCTTCTTACGGGCATGCTGCTGAGATGCCGCAACACTTAAAGGTGCCACAGGGCAGAGGAGGGAAGCCCAGAAATGACAACACAATGGCAGCTGAGCTTTGAGCACATTTCCCGTAGCATGTTTTGTGTGGCATTACAAACTTTATGAAGCACACAGTTGTTGAGTGACTGAAAGCAGAATGTGCTGTGAATGCATGGGATTCGAGAGTATGAACACATGGTCTTCAACAGACAGAAATGACTTTAAAAGACAGTTAGATGACGACAAGCGTTTACTTAGATGACAACAGGCGTCTTTACAGCTAACGGTCTTTTAAAGTCATTTCTCATCAAGAATGGGGACTTGATGTTTTTCGTCTACTTATGACTCTCGATTAGGTTTAGAATATTTTTTAACCCTGTGGCATGAATACATGTATTCCAGAAGATGATTTAAGATTTGCCTAGCCTCAACAACAAGAGGAACATGCATACGGCCATGCCCATGCCCGTCATTCTTTCTATGTCCATTAGGTGTCGCTGTTCCTTCCCTAAATGCCTATGTCTTCAGTGTCTTAATTGTATTAGTATCTCCCAGTTGTGTCTCATTAATGTCCCTACTTAAGCTCTCCTTTTGTGTCAGTATGTTGCTGGTTGTTGAGCATTCTGTTTTTGCCTTGTTCCTTAATAAATCTCCCTCTCTGTGTTTGGACCTTGTCTCAGCCTGCCTCAATTGTGACACATACGTGACTGAAAGACCCTATTTCTTATTTTAACCTTACCAGAACACCACAGGATACAGTTCAGCAATTGTCAATCAAACAATCAAAGGCAACAAGACTTTTTTTCCCTTTATTGTCTGCATTATTTCCCAAAAAATAATTTATTGAAACAAAAGAAAATGAGGGATTTTTTTTGTTCTAAAAGCATATAATTAAAGATGCAGAACCCAGACGTGATGTTTGTCTAAGCACATGCAGACAATATGAGAAAGGCTGAACACTCTCCCACAGAGTTTGCAAGAGCAGCACGTACTTATTTAATTGCCTGGCCTTATTCATCTCCAAATTCTAAAAACAGACAATTCTAAAAACATCATGCATGTTGTAACTGTTATATAGCCTAAATTAATTGCACAGTCACAAAGATATTGGATCATTTGGGGGGATTTTATAAAAAGCAACAATTTAGCATTTTATCTCAGTGTTTACTTGACTTAAGCAGGGAGAAATAAGAGCATATAAAAGATAATCTGGTCAAAACTTGAGTATTTCATTTTTTTCGTATTTGATGATTTTCTGTTATTGACAAAGCTCATCTTGAGAGGTAGCACCGACGCACTTTATTTGGAGACCTCTCCAGGGTGCAGACCAGTGAGAACGGAGATCCTGGGCTGCCTGTCAGCAAAGTGTGCCAATGCTTTGATTGCCTGCAGGAACTGCTGGAAGGGAGTTGAGCTGAACACCAACCCTCCTTAGGAGCTCCACTCAGGATTTGTACAAGATTAACTCCCAAGTTTCTCACACGGTAGAGAGGCTATCTGTCCACAGATCGGGGGAAGATGTTCCTGGAGTGAGGAAGTTGAGCTGAAAAAAACTCAGTTTTATGGACATTTGATAACCACAAGTTTCCTAGAAAGTTCATAGGGAGTTTACCAGGTGGGTATTAAGTCATAGGAAGAGTATTATTTTCCTGTTTCAGGGCAGGCATTTAACATGGATTTTTAAAAATGTGTATTATTCACAGATAGCTGAATAATATAACCCTGCTATTTAGCAGAAAAAAATATATTGCTGTCACTGAGTAAAAAATCTAAAAATGGTATTCTGGCATGTCACTATGCACAATATTAAGGAAAATACAACACATTATAATGTACATGCAGTATACAATAAAATATGTATAGTACTATCCAGCAGTATTTTTCTGATTTTAATAAGTACACATATAGTTCTATCAGCAACTAAATTAGTTAATTAATTAATTAATAACAACTCTGTTTAATCATAGCAATGTAGACTGTTGCTTGTTCAATGTTTTATTTAGGTACTGGACACGTATAATCGAAGAGACAACAAAGCTCATTATATCAAAATTTTTTTGATGTACACATTCATAATATTGTTTTAATACACAGCGACTCAACCTTGACTGATTTATTGCTTAATGAAAGAACTTGAATTTCTATTTATCTCTGAGCCACTTTCAAAGCGTTTGCAGAAAGTTAATTAGACTAAAAAGCATGCCAGAGTGGACGACGGTGATATGAAAAAGCCTCACTGCTGACCAGTTGCCCTTTTGATTAATACCACTGCCATGTGTGAATCTCTGCGGCATAATGGGCAGAAACAACAAGTGTACAGCGTGATAATACACTCCAACACAATTATCAGTGTGACAGCTGCACATATCAACAGGACTCCCTCTAAAGGTCTGTGATTGGCTGATCATTAAGCCTTTGCCAGGAATTGGATACCGTTGAGCATCGAGACAGCAGGGTTCTTTTTAGCTGTTATTATGAACTTGCCAAGGGAAGTCATCATTGGAACACAGATAATCAAACCGATCAAAAATCTTGCCCCATTCCAGCCTCAGACAATAGCGCTGCGGTAGTGTTAGCCCTCCACATGGCAGCAACATTTTCAGCCTGGGAGATCTTCTCTGAAGGACAATGCCTTTCTGTTCATGCCCTCTATAAAACTTAAGGCAGACCTTTAAAAGCATGCAGTTGTCAGGAAAGAAACACTATAATGAAGAGACATGTCTAGGCCATCGGTCTGCTAATTTAATATATACTGAAGAAGAATAGGCCCATCTCTGTCCAGTCTGATTTATATCAAGCTTTAACCAAATTGAAGAGGCCTGTTTAAAATCATGCCAGCAGAATTAGGGACTGAGTACGGAACGAACTATTTTACACGACCAACTCTCAGCTGGTCGGCCTCATATATCACCGGTCTGATCATTTCATTCCATTTTGCATGCATTTAGCTCTATTAACAAATAGTTATTAATGCATTAAAGGCAGTTTTATAGAGCTTACCAATACCTTGCACGTTGCCTAGTAAAGTCATATGTAACGCGAGTTTTTTTTTTTTTTTTTCTTCCCGTACTGTTGTGGGTGGAAGTCCACATTAATTACCCAGGAAAGTGAGAACAGAAGGAGAGTCCCATGTGTTTTCTTACCAACTGCGTTTTAACAGTGCTTATAGGGCCGTTTACCAGTAAAACTTTAGCATTTGTTTGCACCATCTCATTTATTAATAACTCACCGAGCAAACAGTTAATCATGCAGCATGGACTGGGCTTGCAGAAGTGCTGCAATAGCCTGTCATGCTTAGGAGATCCAGCAGTAATGCAGCATAAATCTGCACGGTCCATGGGGGGAGGGCGCGCACACACACACACACCCCACACAATCCCCACAGGCTCGGCCTTGGTCATGAACAATGCTTTGAAGGTATAGGTAAGCACGTCGCTGTGTGAAGTACGTGTCCCTTCCATCTCTCTTGATGATAACGTTAGTGCAGAGGGACAGCAGCTTTCTCCGTGCCTTAATCCGTCCTGCGGTCCTTACATAACCGTGAAGTCACTTTCTGATAACATGAATGTAGCCTATGTCTAGCCCTTATGATGCAAACGATTTCAATCCTTTTATGACAAACTCATCTGATCCGCTTCATGATTTTCCTGAATAACTGTTGGGCTACGCTCACAAAGGTTTATGCATGATAATGTATGCTACATTTGTATATCAGCTGTAATTCTCATGTTATTAATTAGTAGCTGTTGAAGGTATTTGTAACTGGGGCTGAACAGTGATGCACCAGGTTACATTATAACTATAATATCATGCTCATGGTAAACATTGCCTTGTCCCCCAAACAAGCACACAAAATTAAAAAATCTAATAATAGAAACGTTTGTAAATGTGTTTGAAGTTCAGGTCATATTTTTGTTGATGGGTACTGCAAAACCCCTCTGCTAAAATTTGAAATCACAATGCCAGTTAAACTTGTAAACATTGATGAACAATTAAACACCTAAAAGAATTGACTTAAAAATTAAGAATGAAAGAATTGTCAGAATATAAGGGCAGATATTACAGTAATTTGTCTCTAAATATAGTTCATGGATCTACAGCCGAGACCTCACATGGTAACACAATAAAATTCTACTGCAACCCCCGCAGTCCTGAAAGTTTTGCTGTAGAGAAAATTGAAAACAATTGCCCAAAGTGCCAACCTATTTTTTGTATGTTTAACCTTAAGGGAATTTACCCATACTCCTTGCTTCACCTCTGCTAATGAAAATTGAATATTTTCAAAGGAAAAAAAAACTAATTTTTGCATTTTAATTTTGCATCTATTTACTCATGTTTGATTCAATTTTAGTCTATGCTGCTGGGCCTGGATTCCTGAGAAAAAATTAAACGTCTTCGAGTCAGTGCCAGAAAATACTGTCCTTGCTGAGCAGAAATTAAGTTGGGAGCAGGAGTAACCTGAAAGGAAGCAGTCCAAAAATACAGCAGATGTGGTGGGTGCAGAATCATGACTATTAGGCATGCACTGATAGTGTGGATAGTGGAGCCACAGAGAGGTGAGAGGGTGGCTGATTCAGGAAGTGCCAAGGATGCTTAAATAAGGTGCCTTTTCTCCTTTTTCTGTTTTATTAATTTATTTTTTTTAATAAAAAAAAACCCTGTCAAGAGCAAAAACCACTCAACCATTAATAACGACAAAGAGCAGAAAATCCCCCCCCCACCCCAAACCCCGTTCTTCATTCCTGGCGCCTAAGGGACAGTGCATAACTTGAACTCATTTGAAAAACCCCCATGAAGCTTCATGTCGTTAATGCCACACTAGCCAAAAGCTAGCTGCTCAGCTTCCATTTTTACTGGGTCTCTCTTCTGTTTAATTTACAGTTGCACATTACTTTATTTTCCTTAGTGTGCAAAAGCTATGCCCATGACCAGCTATTTACAGTAATAACTCAAACTGGGTCAGCAACAGTAGTAACAAATACTCCACCAACTCAAGAGAAGCACCCATAGCATTCTTATGCAAAAATAATTGCAAAGCTTTGATAGTGCCCTACGATAGGTTGGCACCCAGTCCAGGGTGTCCGCAGTCTTGGGTTCCAGGCCACCTGTGAGCCAGTTGGTAAAGGGGTGGATGGACTCAGCTTGCAGACTTTCTCTCATCCACCTGAAATGTTTTTTTTAATCATCAGTCAGCTACCACTTATGATAGGAGCCCCCAAGGTTGATTATTTTAAGTATATTGTGAGAGATTAATGTGCATGTTTTATACAAAAATATATTAGTTTAAGCCAAAGATGTTGGCAAACATCCAAACCCTAATTTATACCTACTTTTAACATCTGATATGATGCTACATTATTGAAATATTTCCAAGAAAAATCTCACAGTATATAACTAAGTTCAACTGTTTGCTAAAATTTGTCTGTGATGCATGTTATGACACTTTCTATAAAATTCCTTATATGCTACCTGTTTGGAAACCTGACAGCCCTTTACTTTTACCTTTTGTTAAATGTCAGTAAATATTATATTTCAATGCAATGGTTGACATCCCATTTCCCCTCTGTATGGAACGTACATGTGCAATTTGGCAGTTAAGTTTTACAATGTGCAAAAGCGCCTGGTTTAAATTTCATTGGTTGCTTATTTTGTTAACTTTCATTTCACATAGGCGTATAAATGTTTTTGTCAGGTTCTTGAAAATGAACATCACAAGAGAAATTCATGTTTTTGTTGTGTGCATGAAAATATGGACAATCACAATTTAGATTTCTATTGGAGGTGTGTACTATTGAAAGCCAAGACTATATAATTATATAATAATATAATTATATATATAATTTTTTTTTTTTTTTTTTTTTTTTTTTTTTTTTTTTTTTTTAACACACACACACAAATCTTGGCATGCTGACAAAATACAGATCGCTTTGTTAGATTGTCCTCCTGTCTTTTTTTGACCTTGTATATTCTTCTGCCCAGGTATGTTATACACACAGTCATAATAAGACCCTGGGAAGCCAAGGACTGAATATCTTCCTTTGTAATCTCCTATCCTTTGTTAAGATACATCACCTATGTCTGTGTTTTTACAAGTCTACCTTGAGAAAACACAGTTTGCACAGGATTTAATGCAATTGAAATACATTAATAATTCCAACCATTACAAGTGTATGGGTGGTTTTTTGTGGTATGCATTAATTTCATTTTGACCCTTGTAAATATTTCTGACGTGGAAAGAAAGTTATTTTGAGATACAGCTGTCTTTGTTGCTAAACAGCCACCTTTGTGTAAAACTGGAGCTGAAGCTTTTATAGGCTGGTCAAGGACAGTCAGTGTCACTTTCAGTTTTTACTTGTAAAAAGAAATGGAATCTTTTCACCCAGCTTGTACATCATCACAACTCAGTTTCAGTTTGGAAACTTATTTTATATTTGCTGCAACATAGATGGAGGTCTGTGCCATCAGTATAGCAGCAGTATTTTATTCAGTGCACAAAATGTCATATCTACGCTGTATACAGTATTTATAGAACTGAAACTTTGTTCATTTTTTGTGCAAAATTGCCATGCTTGTTTACAGTAAGTAATTTCACTAGCATGAGACACGCCATGAGCTGACACAAGCATGTTTTATTGTGGTCTGTGGAATCGTGAAAAACATCCTATAAAAAATGCAAGCCTGTCTTTACCTGGGTTTGCGTTTGCGTTTAACTGCACTTCTTGTCTTCTCTGCCCCCGACAAGAAGCACTTACTTCTTGGATGTGTGCATGGAATCACCTCGGCCATAAGTGCTGTAGCAATCAATGTCAATAACAAAACTTAAAGTAACGCTTTGGTTTCGATTTGGATTTGGTTATGATGACATTGCCTGTCTGTTCAGTACGGAATTATTATACAGGAAGTGACAGAGGAAATGGGGGACTGTAAAAGGGGACTTAAGTTCAGGCCTTTATAAAGCATTAGTTCAATGTCATATATAGTCAACAAGGGTTCACAGGTGTTGTACAACAAAGTAACCTTTTACAATCAAAAGAAAGTCCTTAAGAAAAGGTCACACTGTCGACTGCCGTCACGCAGGCCTCTACAGGCTAAACGCTATACTCAGCTGGAGTCACTGTTCAGCCTTTCACAAACATTCGTGGCTGAAAACAGAAACTTAAGACAGCGCTCCTCTTTGGTGTGCCAGCACACCTGCCTGAAAAGTCCATTTGCTGAAAACGTCAACCGGTGACAGCGTATTGAAAGCCTTGGCAGGCTAGTCTCCTGTGCATTTCTCCTGTTGCTGTGCTATAAAGTGGTAGAAAGGGTCTTTGTGACTGCCGTGCAAACAGCTGGTCACAGTCTGAGTTGTTTTGACTTTGTAGTGTTGATGCTCCTGAATTACATCTTGCATGTCCTGCACTTCTATTCACTACTGCTTTTGAGGGCAGATATTTTGTTCCTTTTTGTTCACGTCCATTTTATCTTTTGTTTCCGTATCCCTTATGTCTGTGTGGTACGGCAGACCTCCACTCATTAGTCAGGTTAGGAACCAGAATACTGAGGAATGGCGAAAATTAGCAGACAGCGACACATAGCCATAATTTAGCTTGCTAATGCATTTAAGCCACCAAAACATGTAAATAATGCATTATACATGACTTGAGAGTGTATGTGAAAGCTAAATAAACAAAAGCACATGTTTAAGTATGGAAAACTACAGTACAGGAGGCTAAACATGACAGAATAGCGAGCCACATAGAGCAAATGTCAGTCAACTTTCGGCTGCTCCCCATGAGGGGGTCACCAAGCAGATCAACTGGCACACGTTTTTACGGTAGATGCCCTTCCTGATGCCACCCTCTCATTTTATCTGGGCTTGCAACCAGCACCGGATATTTACTGGCCTGTCAGGTCCCAGTGACTGGAATTCAAACCCCCAACCTATGGCATTAGACAAACGATGCAGAGCAAGAGTAGATAACCAGCAAAAGAGAGAAGTGAGAAAACACAAGCGATGAAAGAACAAGGGACTGCTGTATAACAATTACTTTAAAAATATATTTCCCCTCAGTGAGCCCCTTCAAGTCACTGTGCTACTTTCTCCGTCTTTGTTTTAATGTGATTCCAGAAGAGCCCAGAATGGTCATACCAGAAAACATTTGCAAAATAATACATATATGCATTGCAAAATGTATGTACTATGAAGCACAGCCATTAATATAAGACCTGTGGACTGCATTTCGTTTTCAGGTTATCACTGCCAGAAATCTCATCTTTTGCTTCCGAGTTCTCAGAAAACTCTGAACATCAAGCGGTAGATTGAATGGTGTCTTAACACCTCCAGTCACAACAATTACAGATTATCTGGAAGTTGTTTAAATTTACTTGACTTACGAGCAAGTATTGAAGACCCCCCTAACAGCAAGCCAAGAAACAAAGACAGCTATATCTCAACATGACCACATATGGGTCTGTCATTCCAGGTAATACTTTTAAATCCGTTAATATCTTAACACCCCGTACACAGATGTGTCAGTGTTTTCAGATTGAATACAACAGGAAGAAATGTGGGCAAACAAATATTTGCAAATAAAATAATAATTAAATACTGCTGTCTCAGCAGTTCCCCATTGTTGCTTATTATTTATATTCAACTTACTGGCTGTTGAAGTGCTCCACAATTTTAGCTGTTGTTTACTTGTTTGCTATACAGGTACGTTTGATCCAGAGAGCAGACGATCCCTCGAAACTATTCACAAAAGCGCAGCAGGTCATCTGCATACACAATAAGCTCAATTGAGATAATGAGGCACAGCATATAGTATTCTGGTTTCCAAATTAAACCTACTGTCAGCTGATGACTCTTCATGTATTTATTCTTCTCTAATTTGCAGTCCTTTGAGATTTAAGTGTCTGAGCCTACGGCCGTTGTGTTTCGCCTCTGGTTTGTAAATGTTACATATTTGGTTACACTGACATTAGTGAGTTTTGACTGTCACACATTTGACTGCTTTTGGTTTCTCTGTGTTAGTTTGGTGGATTCCCCTGATTGGGCTCAGTCTGTTAGTCAAGGCTAGGCTTTTGTGATGTTGAATTGTATAAAACCTGACAGTTATAGTACGTCTTCCCAGCTCAACTGGGGGCATTTTATGACTGTTAGAGGAAGAAGTTGTGTGTTGCACACTTACCTAAAGCTTGAACAAAACACTCACTCACTCACTATACCACCTTAACCAATTCGGGGTTACGGGAAGCCTGGAGCCCATCCCAGGAAGCACAGGGCACGGGGCAGGGGACACCATGGGCGGGGTGCCAATCCACCACAGTGCAACAATACAATTAGCTTTATTTAATGCACATTTTAAACTGTATTCAACACTAGAGGGACCTTTCCAAGGTGTGCTCTCTGTGGTGCAGTGACCATCAAGTTTGTTCCTTTCAGTAATTTCTTTATGTATTATCCTGTCAGTTATGAAAAGGTTATATATTATTAGTAGTTATTAGGAAACAACTAAATGTTCTTAAAAGGAAATATTTTTGTACTGGTCTAAGTAAAATCTAGTATTCTGACCAAAACGGTATTCCTTCTCCTTTGGATTTAATATGGATCAATGTTTTGAGAATAGCGTACATCCAGGAGTCACCTTCACACGTTGGTTTAAATTACTGTTACGGCTCATGTTAATACAGCAAGCATCTGCTGCTGATCCACAAAGCATTTCACCTGTGAAGACTTTATGCCTTAGGACAAGAATAGACTGTTGAAAGGGAAGATACTGCAAGCTTAAGTTTTAGGTCAGCACCGGCAGAGTCATGAATTATTAACTTCAGCCCATCCCTACAGAGAAAGTGCCTCATTTAGTTTCAGATGCGCATATCACCTGAACAAATTAATTAACAATTAAGGGTGCTCTCCACAAACTTGTCACAGACCATTAAACCCCTTACCGCTGCCTCACTGGGATTACCATAATGCGTGCTGTTTGAGCTCGCAACAGGAATCGCGGCACCGACGCAGCAGTGATGGACGGACAGAACGCAGGCGACAACGCAGGCCTTCCTCACCCGTCCAGGAGCACCGAAAGGGCACTGATTCACCAACACGGATTTATAGCAATACCCATGCGTGAGTCATGTCAGTCTGCCGTAAACATGCCTGCAATCAAAATGCCCTTTGATGTCTGTTGATAAGGACGGCACATGTGACTTTTATTGAATAGCACTTACATTCAAGTAGCCAGGCCCTGTAGAGACACGGCCCGAAATACAGAGTGGAAAGCAAAGTTGTCTGACCTTTAGTTTCTGCCCTGACTGACAAGCGTGCTAATATCTGCTCCAGAAGGCTATTAGACCACCAAGCATTACAATTCCTAAATTATAAACAAATTAGACATCTTCCCTTTGTTCATTTATTTCTTTTCTCATTTATATTATTATTTATTTCTGTTCATAAATTATTCTCATTTTAATCTTACCTTCGCAAATGTCATGCGTATGTTTTATGGAAGACATTTTTCTCTTCACTTTCAGTTTTGCTTGGCATGTTTTTCTGCTTATTTATTTATTTATTTATTCATTCTAAGCGGCCACCTGAAGAGCTGCTACACATTAATTACTCCGGGTTTTCTCAACCTAACGACCTTCATCTTTCACCGATGCTCGTTAGCAGAATAAACTTTCGTGCAGCCTTGAAATGACTCTACCAGATGTAATTATTCCTCCCTTCATCAGAACACACGTTTCTCTCCCAATTAATACTGCATCTCGGGACATTTAACTCACTGTTCATCTTAACGGCTTTCCTGTTGTTCACTTGGTTTCTCCGCCTTCTCGACCTCACCACTCTGCTGTCACCTGAAATGAGGATGCAAAAACATTCCTCGCAGGGATTTAAACTGAAATAAAGCAATACAGGGATTTCAGATGGAGATGAAGTAATATATAGTTAATGTTAACCTGTAGCTAAGGAGGTATGATGAAGATTATCACCGAGAGTTTGGCTGGATTAGGATGGAAATAACGAGCTATTCTTTCGAATCCACCGCCCACAACATGCCGGGGCTAAGAAGTCACAATGTGCAGAACAAAAGCCAAATTCTGTGTTATTGCTTTACTCTTTCATCACTTCTGAGACTGATCTGTGGGCAACGAAACCTTGTCTTGTAGCAATTGAATTGAAATACGGAGCAAGAGTAACCTGGGCTGAACCTCCTTCTGACCTGGTGAATGTTACACATTTTCCAGCAAAATAGGTGAGACCTGTAGCAAAAAAAAAAAATTATTTTATCTAGGAGTTTTGAAGCAGAGTGACCTCCATCTACAGAAGGCAGCCTCGCATGCTTGCTCTGAGGGGGCTTCTGAAGTTGACCAGTCCTAGCGTTCGCATCCAGCTCAGAGGGGACCAGCCCACCCCACTCCCTCTGCCCCCCCATACACACACCTCATTGACCCCTGTGTGAGACAGTTAGAGTCAGCAGTCAGCCGTGCCTGGCTGAGGAACACTGACATGTGGGGAGGACAGACAGATTAATGAGGACTAGACCTCCAGTTCTGAGGTGGTCCTCTGTGGGACCAGCTCAGAAGCACCAGGGCCTTCTCCTCTGCACAGCTTAAGTTCTGTCCTGTAGTAGAGGCCCTGCTTCACTCCTCTGTGCCCTTGACATCCTGCCCAGCCATTAATTATCTCATTCAAGTCAGACAGTGAAAAGTACAGGGCCGCCTCCCAGCTTTCGCCTAATTAACGCACTTCTCCTTCAAGGCGGAGAAATATGAAATAATCTCGCAGGTGGATTTTTATGTCGCAGCCACACTGTATTAAGCTAACAGCATTTAGCAAGGAATGCTCAAAATGGTGCCGCAGTGATGGCTCCAGAAGCACTAGGGAAAGAGACAGGAGGAAACAGCTTGGGTTGCAGGTAAGGTTTAGGGCCCTTGTCAGCCACTGCCTATGTTTTTGAGAACCCACGGAAAACCTTATCATTTCCTCCCTGGTCAAGGAACTTGACCAAAATTGCTCAACGACCACATCTGGAATATAAACAGGTAAACTGTACGCTGCTTTGAGTAAAACCATCAACTCAACAAAAAAAATTTAATTTCCATGAAACTTTTATGTGCAGCCACTGTTAATTCATTACAGGGTTTTTAACGAGAACATCTCCATGAGGGGGAGGGGTCATTGCTTCCCTGGCAGCTGGAACTGCAGCAAATACTGTTTGCCTTTTGTCTGTCTGCAGGTGCCATCTCCAGGGACCATTCCGGCAATAAAAAAGAAGAACATACACATTTCAGCTGTCAGTTTTTGTAGCTCCTCTGTCCTTGAAAAAAATCCCTTGTAGGACGACCGATGGCCTATATAAATCTATATGCTTTGATAAATACATTTTATAATACCCAGCTGCTGACATTTTTATATGGGTGAATTTACAGGACAGGAGCAACACTGATGTTTTCATATTTACCTTTCTGACATGTCTAAATTTAATATCCCTCTTATTCTTTCTGTGACTGGCGCGTACTGATTCTAAGAAATAATTTAAAGGGCATTTCATATACAAACTATGTTAGTGCATTACTCAGACAATGTCAAATAAAATGACTAATAAAACCTCGTAAATAGCAGAGTTTATGGCGATCGATAAAAGCGAAAATGGATGTTTCCTCAATTTAGATAAGACGAGTGTCTCGTGTGAATTTGTCGGTGATGTCATCGTGTTTTGTGGTGCTCCTGGGTTTTTATGTGCTCTGCGATGTGACCCTAGGCACCTGAGAACAGGTGCTTCCAATTCATTTGCGCAGCAATGTGAAGTTGTCCTAACGACTGAATGTTTTGTTCATGGTAGCGATTCTGCGGTTATTTTGTGTTATAAACCACCCCCTCGAAGTGCAGCGGACAAGCTGAACATCTGGATATGAACACGATGGTGCCTCTGAGGTGGCAGCTTCTTCTGTTTATAACAAACGTTGTTTTCTTGTCAAGTCTTCCAGACGTCCATTACTTATTTAACGGCAAAATTAAAGTGAAAAATTGGGAGCGTTTGTGCACATGCATAATGTATCGCTGAAATAAGTTTTCTGGTTTTGAGCATATATATTCAAAAACTCAGGGAAAAACAAAGATACCCTGTTCTGATAACTTCATAACGAATTCTTCAGAATTTAAATTGGTTTTGCGCTCTTGCTAATTTTTATTTGGATTTTATAATCTTTACTTCTCAATTCTTAATCACATGTAAACCTATCAGCTAAAGGAACCTGAAGTGTTTACTGTGAACTGATTGCATTAGGAAGTAGAAAATAAAACTGCGGTTAGGCATTACAACTCATTTCTGAAAAAAATTGTGCTAATTTTCCCATCTGGTGTATAATTACTCCATGCCCATATATAACAAAAAAAAATCACGCAAACTAAAAAAACTAAGTGAACTATAAACTAGAAATTGTATTTTAGTTACCAACCGTATTCAATTTATAAACAGGTCATTCCAGACTGAACTGAAAAAGATATAACTGTAAGTGGGTGCCCTTTTAACAAAATTATCAATAAATTCTAATGCAGTATTCATACAATTCCAGAAAAAAAACAGACCTTAAACTACTGATGTTTTGACCAGAGTAATGAAGATGATGTTAAAAAAGGATACTTTGTGTCTCCATACACCCACACAGTCGCAGCATTTTAAAATGATTATTCAGCGCCAATATCTTTGAAATGTTCCTCACTTGTTGTAAGCCAGATACTGATAAAAACTCAATTTTTCAACCGCTTAGCTAGAGTGGGGCTGCAGGAGGCCTGGACCCTATCCCAGGCAATGCACAGTAGAAGACAAAGTATGCCCTGGATGGATCATTGGCTCACCCATTTCAGAACACAAAACACACACACACTCCAGTGGCAGTGCTTTTTAACTGTGGTGGAAAATGAGGGGACCTCACACTTAACCCACACATACATGGGAAGAACATACTAACTCCATATATAAAACAGAAGCATCAAAGGTCAGCTTTACACCCAGCACACTGGAGGTCTCTGGGTAATGTTACTCACTGCAGCACTGTAACTCTCAAATGAAAATGACACTGTTTTTCAAAAATAAATTTAGCCTACAAAAAATGATTGAAAGAACACAAATAACCAAATTAGGTTATGTTGTTTCTGGTTATTCCAGCTGTGTTATTATATGTCTGTGTAAGTTTTCTCCGTTTCAGTCAGTGCATTTTAGAACTGATACACTATTGTAGTATTGAATAGAAGAACGGGAAATGCGGAGCTTCACGTGTGTAACTCTTGGGAGTTTCTACCAAACAGCCTAAAACCATTTCATGTTAATGTGACTGGGAATTACTTTTCTGATGGTGGTCATTCTGCATTTTCTGAGCAAAAAGAAACAGCACAATGGTTTTACCGGCGACATTAGTATTAGGTGCTTGTGCAAGGGGGGAAAAAAACTGAAAATAAACTCAGTAAGACGAGCGAAGCCTCTCCCAGCACTCGTCACTGGACGCTCGCTGGATGCGACGCGACAGGAATCTTTGTTCAAAAGTGGAACAGCACAGAGGCGGCGGAGAAAGGAGCGTGTCTATTAGGGGGGGGCGCATCTGAAAAGGTCGCGCGGGTCACCGCCCACCGCTGGAGTACCGGGGAAAGTCGTTACTGTGACAGAGTCCTCTGCACAGGCTTATTGCCAGCGGCAGAGCGTCGGGTGCTGCTGACAGTTGCGGATGAGCCGCTCTGAAGCCGAATGCCCCTCAGTGTATAAGACGCTAATACGGCACGCCGTCGTCGCGGAAGAAAGGCTGAAATGACGGCTGAGGGCTCGCGCGTGCTGAAGCGATCGCACGCGGCAGCGCTGGGAGAAGAACCCGGAGAAGCTCGCGCGCGCAACTGACGCGTAATACACACGTTCGTAACGTCTGACTTTCAATGGGGACGTCGAAACCGCAAATAAAATTTTGTAAATGTTACTGAGTCCAAGAGAAAGACTGTAAACATGAAGGATGCCTAATGAGAAGTAAATGACACACAGAGGTGAATGTTCAGAAGTATTCGAAATTTTAAAATGCTGTTTTATCCTAGGCGGCACGGTGGCGTGGTGGTTAGCACTGTCGCTGCACACCTCCGGGTCTGGGGTTCAATTCCCACCTTGGGTCTGTGTGCCTGGAGTTTGCATATTCTCCCTGTGCTTGGTGGGTGTGCTCCGGGTGCTCCGGTTTCCTCCCACAGTCCAAAGACATGCAGGTTAGGTTGATTGGTGTGTCCAAATTGCCCGTAGTGTGTGTGCCCTGTGGTGGGTTGGCGCCCTGCGCCCTATGTGCTCTGGGATGGGCTCCAGGTTTCCCCGCGACCCTCACCAGGAATAAGCAGTTAAGAGGATGGATGGATGGATGTTTTATCCTTTCATTCAGGGATGTTGCGATATGCTGTGCTCTAGGTTTTTATTATTTTTTTTCTTCTTTGTAAACCACTCAAGTTCAACTGAAGGTTGTCATAGAATACATACTAAGCAATGATCGTCCTTTTTAAATGAGCTTACTGTCGTACTGCACAACATTTTTTGAGCCTGTCTCATACTGTGGACGATTTTCAGGGAAAGCATCACGAAAAACATAACTGTTGTGTGTGGGATTTAATTACAAATATAGCTTAATGTCTTGGAAACGGTGACAAAGACTAAAGGGTCAAACGGCTCTGTGTGAGAATCTGAAAATCCCATTTTAATGGACCAGTGCAGAATACCTTTCTGTTTTGATCTGTACCTGCTTTGCTTTTAGCCAGAATATGAATAGGTCACAAAACAATTGGCAGCGATTGCGTTAGACAATAACATTTCAACAAGCCGGGATGCTTTCATTACTTCTGTGCCCAGCCCCCTTTCCACACTCTGTGTCAATCTTCATGCAAATGTGTTCATTACCGGTCACCCCTTTTTAAAGGCCAGTGTGTTTGTAGAGGGTCCGTGTCATGCAAACACAAAAAGAGAACAAAGGAAAGATACATCCATTGTTTGTTTGGCAACCTCACTCGTGCTTGATGAGTCCTATTAAAAATGGATTAAAAATGAGCGAGAGCGTCTTTCTTCACCCCTTATTGTTGTTATGAAAGAAAGAAAATGATAAGATTACCTTGGCTGGAATGGATGGTGATGGGGGGGGGGGGTTAGCAGGTGACATGGTGATGTAAAACCTGTGGGACAGTGGGAGAGGGACACAGGCATTATCATCCTCTGGGTCTTCAGCCAGATCCATGGGACCACAGGCCGAGCAGAGCTCGGGAACTCTGCCTGGGACTCAGTGGCAACAAACGCCTTTGTTTGTATTGATTTGCAAATTTGAACAGTTTTGAATCAAACTTTATCTCTGGCTGTCACACCAGAGCCTCCACTCCCAGGGGTCCTGTGTGAGGTGTTTTACCATGACCGATGAGTGCTCGTCACATCCTTATCTCTGCCAAACGGCCGCCGCATATTTTGTGAAAACATGAAAATAAGAACACACACACACACACAAATAAACACTTGTTTCTTTCTTTTTTCTTCTTTTTAGGCTTTTCCCCAGGCTCTCCATATTACGGCTCTTCTCTTGTTATTCACTTGACCTGGCATTGCATGAGAAGTAACACTTCACTAGTGTGATTTAATCTCACTGCCCTTCTTTCTTAAAATTCACTGTTAAAAAAAAAATTAAAAAACAGTGAATTCAAAAAGGGGGTAAACTTACAGGCTATTACGTTTTAAATGAAAGCCTACCAAATATGTGCTGTGCTAGACTGAATTACTACTTTTCATGGCTCCAGAGTTCAGATGTAACTGAGTAATTTGCAGAATCTTCATTATGTTTTATAAACATGTCTGGAAAGAAACATTTTATTCTCTTTCCCAGAGCAAAATAAAGAACCTGTAATACAATAAAGGTAAAAAGGGTATCTACAGCATACAACTGCAACAGTCGTAATGAAAGCTGTGTTTTAAGAGCCTGAGTCTCAAAGGTTATACTATTCAAAGACATGCTTTAAAATTTACTCTTCAGGAGAAAATGCAACCACAATAGTGTTGTCGGCAGGCAAACATTAAACGGGTCTGTTTTCATGATATGTGCGTGTTTCGGGTCTGTATTTCAACTTGTATGTCAGCAGTTCCAAATGGATCATCACATATGTGAGCAGGAGGAGAGTATATCTAGCATCCACTAAAAAACTATGACAAGAAACATAAAATCAAACCCCCCCCCCCACCTAACTTCCCATGCAGATACATAAAAGAAGAAAAACAGCTAAATAACTTTGCTTTCACACCAAAACGGAACCTGGCTTTGGTTGTTCTGTAAGTGCCTTTAAATCCCATTTTTGGGAATTTTGGGGGAATGCAAGAGGTCCCTGCTTTCACCAGAAAGCTGCTTTTAAAAGATTTAGGATGCAGTCTGAGCATCACGTTAAGACCCGCTCCTGAAACGTTCCTTTGGAAGACATGTCACATCCCGGCAGAAATATAGCCAAAACGCAGTCGGAAACATGGTGATTTCACACTGGGTTCTAAAAGTCATCTTTTTGAATGTTTGTGTGTCTGTTAACAGGTAGCCTGTATTCAATTTCAATTCAGTTCAATTTATTTTTATATAGCGCCTTTCACAACAATGTGCCTCAAAGCGGTAGTATTCTATGAATTTAGATTAATATTTTACTAACAGGACTTTTTCATTCAAATTTTTATTACAAGTCATTAAAAATCCTTTTATGATTAAAAAAATGATAATCTTTGCTTGAATTCT
This sequence comes from Chitala chitala, assembly GCA_025773905.1. Lineage (NCBI taxonomy): Eukaryota > Metazoa > Chordata > Actinopteri > Osteoglossiformes > Notopteridae > Chitala > Chitala chitala. The sequence goes on from JABJVR010033641.1 coordinate 31,662, forward strand.
AGTGTACCTTCTTCCTGAATTTTGTAACAGAGTAGGTATCTAGAGAGAATGCATATTTTTATCTGAACTCATATCATGCAAACAGATGGCTACACATTTGGTCTCAGTCTCTTCCCATCTCTGTGTCAATGCAACATAAATCCCACTAATCATTTTGTCCAGTGTGTTTTAGGTCTAAGTTACGTCACAAAGATCTGATTTTGAAACAAAGAGCAAAGGATCCGTCTTCCAACAAAGATAAAATCCAAAAACTAGAATCGAAACACTTTATGCAATAAAAGAGTTTGTACGATGAATTTAATCATGAATGATGGCATGTTGGTTTGTTCACATGAATATTGTTCATATTGTGTGTTGTGTATATAGATACACACTCTTATTAAAGTGATTGATGGAGTAATTCATAGCAACCTGCCATGCAAATCCGACACAATAGGTGCTACTGTGTAATAACATTAAATCCAGTGTTGAAAATGTAAATCCAGCTAACATAACAATATTGCTATGGGGAGTCTGGTTTGAAAAAATTAATATATGGTGCTGTAAAATAATCCAGTGTAATAAGAAAGATGATGCTCATATATGGTTAAGCAAGTTGCTGTCTGAAGGTACAAATCTTCACTCTGCCTGAAAAAACATTGAGAGCTTCTTTTCAGATCTCACAATAGTAGAAAGGTCATCTGCTCTCTAAGGGCCCAGAGTGGAGAAGATGCAAGATCTGATAGCGTGACCTCGAACATTACCCTGAAGTGGTGTCTGGTGAAGGACATCCAAGGGCAAGATGGGAGATATATTTAAGTAAAGCTTTCTGATTGGCTGTAGTCGAGCGTGGGACCAACATCAGCCAAAATAAACACGTTGAAGAGAGGAGAGCAGGTGTGACAGAAGTTTTTCCATGTGATCCGAGTATCCCAATTAACATCAGGAGAGCAGTTCTATATGAGCGGAGTGGTGAGGGTGTTCTTCCTCATTACCTGAAGAAGCTTGGACAGGTCATCGAAAAGGTCTTTCATAGCTTCACTGTGATCCATATCTCATCGACACAGTTTGAAAAGAGGTATCATCTCTTTGTCTGGTGAACTCCCCTGGCTAGGTAACAGGAATAGTCGATTGATTGTTCTACTTACCGACTGAATATCATAATACAGATAAATAAGCAGTTCCTGCCTACTGCACCTAAGATGCTTTAATGGCTTTTTAAAGTACTGAGGCTACTTATCGTTATTATTTTTAAACTGTGTCGCTTGGGAAAACACACTTACCGTAGCGTCATCAACCAACAGCACCATGGCATTGCAATTTATCAATGTTTCATAGGTTTGTAGAAGTTTATTTCTCCACAACGCACTATGTGCATGTTGTATCTCTTTAGCGGTTATCCCTTCAAATAAAATCCCCTTTTGTGGATCTCGGCATTTACCACTTGCATCAGAAGTATTGCTTTGGGTCAATGACAATGGTCAGACGACGTTTTTGTATGAGCTCAGGACACACAAAGGCAATATTAAAACTGCACAAGCATTAGTTACACCAAATAAGAGCCCGGTGTGCTCCTGAAGATCAGCATTAGTGCTCAGTCAGATCTGGTTATGCTATAAATCACCGGACACCAGTCTGAAAAAAACAAAAATAAATATATATATATATATATAAAGATACATATTAGCTAAGGTGGCAGTTTCTGAGACTCCAGTGCATCCCAATTTATTATGGACATTAGATAAATAAGAAAATAGGTGTGCATTGCACTTGGATAAAGCTCATTTGCAAGGTAATTTGATACTGGCTAAGAGTGCCTGAGATGACTATGGATCATTAATTCTGCTGATACAAAGGGATAATGAGTGTAACCTTGTGCTGCCTGAAATGCAGTCTGCCGCTTGTTGCATATTAATCTTAGTAGAGGAAACATAGAGGGGTGATCAGGCTAGAGTGGACGCCAAAAACGTGCTCTTAAAAGTAGGTAACCTCAATTAAATATTCGCACACTTAATAATTTTTCAGCATTTTGTTGAATAATTAATGCAAGAGCTTTCTGAGGAAATGTAATTTTTCAGCTGTGTATCGACAGCATATTCGACTCAGGTATAAACATAAAAATATCGCATTATAATAACTCAAAATATGCACAACGGCACAATAACACACACAACGTCCAGTACTGGCAATGAAAGTAAATATATATTCTCCACCCGCCGGCGGCCACCGGGGGCCGGGGGGGGGGGCCGGGGGGGGGGGGGGGGGGGGGGGGGGGGGGGGGGGGGGGGGGGGGGGGTGGGGGGGGGGGG
>JABJVR010033652.1:0-33947 GCA_025773905.1 Chitala chitala
CCCCCCCCCCCCCCCCCCCCCCCCCCCCCCCCCACCCCCCCCCCCCCCCCCCCCCCCCCCCCCCCCCCCCCCCCCAACTGACATTTTTTAATTTTTTTTTTTTTTTTGACTTGCATATGCATCCACAAAATAATTTGTAAATCTGTAATAAGAAATAGGCAGCCCTGTTTTACCTTGTCTGTGTACAGGTTTGTGTGATTTGCCTCATCATTTTGCCAGCAGCTGTGCTGTATGCTTTGCTGAAAACTGAACTGCATGTCTTTATAAATTTAAAAGCAAGGTGCCTTGTAGAAAAATGGGCATTTTCAGATCTGGTTAGTAAGGTCCACTGTGTGTTTAACAAGTGTAATTTGTAGCGTAATTGTGTATATATAATTATCACGACTGACAACTTGAATGTAGCACAGTGGTTGCACTGTGTACTGGGGTATATTTATGCATATGAGGTGAATCCAGGATGATTAAGTGGACATTATGAACAACACTAAAAGATGTACTAGAAATATACTGGTCAAAAACAGTGACATACACACACACCGGGATCGCCGGACACACGCTGTCATTAACGGATGATTTTCACGTGACCTCGTTTATTCACGGATCACGCTAATAACTTCATGCTCAGTGGAGTGGCTCAGCGCGCTGTTTACACCACGTACACGATCCCAGCCGTTATTATGGTGCACATTTCTTAACTTTTTCTTGCTTAACTCCTTTGGAGCCTGTAACTCTACTGAGAGAGATCTGACCCAGCTAAATTACACTGTCATGCAGACATTATCAGCCTGAAGAATTGAGCAGGCTTCAGCTCCAATTAAAATCATCTGCAATCATACTCATTGTGCTACCTCGTCTCTGGCTCTCAGCTACTACATGCTGTATCTTCACTGTTTGATGGGTTGATTTTATATGTAAGTGCAATTTTGAGATGCTTCGGATATTCAACAACATAAAATCATTAGAAAACATAAAATTGCTTACAAAAAGGCGGACATGCAGTATAAAAAATTCATTCTGTCAAGCTTTTTCAAACTATTCAAAATAAATCAGAAACAACTGTTTTCTGTAGAACTGAAACAATGGCCATAACAACCTAACACTTGAAATGGCAAGGGTACCTATGCCACAGCTAATTAACATCATTTCTTTTTATTGGACAAAATTAGTATCAGAAGTGTTGCAGTTACTCTACTAATGACTAATTCAATTATATGTAGTTTTGCAGTTCATTATTAAGAGGTTGAGTCATGAGATTAGCATACTGAACAGAATGAGCTCTAAGGTTAAATGACTTAGGCATTCAAAACAGTAGAACCAATTAAAATGCCTTTAATGTGCCCTCGTCTTTCAGGGGAGGCCAGTCGACACCTGGCGTGCTCACCGCTTCCTGTGTGTTTGATCATATTGCACACCTATGCTTGTTTATACATCTCTGGTCAGTCTAACCCTTAAAATACAGCAAGCAACGTGTGGAGAGACTGACAGCAGCAGATGACCCAGTGTGTGAGGCAGGGCACTCAAGTGTATTGCTAGTCTGTACTCAACTGTCACGTAGCGGAAAGTACATAAAGACTGCAACAGAAAGGCTATTAAAAAAAGCATTGTTTCAAATCTGGACAAAATTGAATAAATTTAAATGCTAAAATACCAACATGGTAAATTAATGTTCTTGGAAAATATGAAATACAAAGAATAATTTAATACAAGTAAAATTTATAACCTGTTCGTGCAACTTTTATTAGCGCCGCATGTTGTTCATTGTTCGTTTCTCCTTCCCGGTAGAGACGGATTAGATTTAATTAATGAGATTATCTAAGAAAAGATGTAATTAAATTCCTTGAATAAAAATGGAAAGAAGTTAAAGTGTTAATTTGTTGAGGAGTTCAGCTTCTTGTGTTGGGGATAGGATGCTACAGTTTAGTGTGTGTGATCCCGCTAGTTTTTGCTAGAAGGCTGTGTGGATTGCTGTTGCTTAGGATACAGCCTTACGCTTGGGAGGCTTGAAACTGTTAAAGTAACACATTTTCAGATTAATGTATTTCATGTATGTTGCATGTGTTCTGCTATTCCTAGAGGACCCATTAACACCGGAGGTCTTTCTGAGCTCTGGCAACAAAGATGGCGACCGAAAGCCTGCCGTCTGCAGCCAATGCACAAGCAGCGGCCGTAACAACCGAAGACCCTGCTGATGAGAATCCCAGTAAAAGCAGTGGACACACAGAACAGGGCACCGTGATCATGAAGATGTTACACTGAGCTAGCCACACATTAGCATCTAAGGTCACAACAAGCCTGTATCATTTCACAGGCCAAATATTATAATTAAACAGCAATGAATGGCATGGCAAAAGGTGCTGAGAATAACAGGACAGAACGCAGGGACCAAAGACCAGCTGGATAATTACTATGACACTCCTTTCCTCCTATCTTCCGCTATGGTCTTAGGCAAATTACGTTACCAAAATTTATAGTTACCTTCCTGTACAAATAAAGAAAAAAAACTGGAAACCTCAATATCATATATTTAAATGACTAACATTGATCTGTATTAGCAGTCACAGCCAACAGAAATTAGCAGAGAAATATTTAGTCAGTCAGTCAATCATTTTCTATGCCACTTCATCCTGTTAAGGGTTGCGGGGAAGCCTGGAGCCCATCCCAGAACACATAGGGTACAGGGCAGGGGACACCCAGGGCAGGGCGCCAACCCACCACAGGGCACACACACACACTATAGGCAATTTGGACACTACAATCAACCCAACCTGCATGTCTTTGGACTGTGGGAGAAAAGCAGAGAACAAACCCACCAAGCACAGGGGAGAACATGCAAACTCCACGCACACAGACCCAAGGTGGGATTCGAACGCCAGGCCTGGAGGTGCAACGGAACAGTGCTAACCACCACGCTACTGTGCCACCCAGAGAAATAGTTCTTCAAGCAAAAAAGAAAGAAAAAAGGAACCCTCACACAGAAGCACTGTAAAGTGAACACATGGTTTAACGGTCAAGTGGAATGTGGTTCCACAGACGACTACCATGGATGAAAATTTACTCCCTTTTTTCCAGTTTAAGGTAGTAAAAACAGACAATGGCAAAGTCTGTGACTGATAGCATTTACATGGGTGCATATATTTCAAAACATATTGTAGTTTTCATTTTGTCTACCACTAAAATATAGAATAGAATAGTAGACAGGCAATCGATGGGAAAGCAGAGAGATATCTCTGCTATGACTCCCAGGAAATACAACCCAAAGGCTAAACATCCAAGCGTGAATTTGAGCTTCTCCTTGGGATCCCTTTGAAAGCATCCCAGTTCGGAAATTAATTATTGATAATAACAGACGTCAGAGACAAAGGGCTCATGCATTCAAGAGAGAGAAAAAGAGAGGTTATGTCCCAGCAAATTGCACTCAAAGTGGGGGTATGTGTGTGCGCGCACGCGTGTGTTTTCAAGAAAGCAGAAAAGGCTAAGCTACGATGAAACTTTGCTTACATGTAGTTCCTCATGTGGGAATTCACAGAAACGTGATGAACGAGAAGAGTGTTGGGGTGGAAGAGCTTCCATAACTGTAGTGATACAGCTCGTAAAATACAGCCATTAGATGGGCACAAATTTTTCCATGTGGGTACTGGGCACAGAGCTCCTTCATGATGATCCACCCTTCCTTGAAGACCATTTATAGGCTTACACAATAAATATTTCTGTTATTCTAAGTCAAGCAGTCACTCTAACAAACACCACTGTGCTATCTGCCTCACCTTGTGCCTCGTGCCAACACATTTTTACAATTTATTGTTGACCACTGAATAAATTAAATATGAACAAAAATATATACAGTGTATCTATCATACACACGGATGTTCTTTTGTCTCTTTGCATTTGGTAGCATTACCAGTTATGTGCAGTATATGTGTAGTTTATGTACACTGATATAACTTCATTCTAGTATGCCAGCATGGAAGCAACAAAGTGATCGCAAACAATTTACAAGTTGTGCACAGTAAATTATTTACTTAAATAAAGGTATATGGGAAATCCCATTTTCACTTAAATTCTGAATGGTAAAATAATTCCTTTACTTTCCCTTTGCTTTTCAGGTCCCTTCATGGTGAACAAATTAAGCAATTTATATTCTGTTTGATAATAGGAAATACCTCATTCCAAGCTGCAACTGTAGCAATGAATGGTGCCCAAACCGAGTGTGTTGTGCGCTAACAACGGTCGCTGCTTATCTGGGTGCTTACAGCCTCCAATTTGCAAGCGTAACGGGCTTTACTGTGTGAGAGGCAGCAGCACTGAACATTTGATGGTTTGTTGGGGGGGGTGGTGGGGGGAGGGTGGTGTACTTACGATGTGGAGCATAATGTAGTCCCCGAGGCCGGGGGCGCTGTCGATGCGGACCAAGATGCCGTCCTTCAGGGTGGTGCTGAAGCCAACGGTCAGCCGGTCGGTGCGCGTGCTTGGGCGCTCGTTGTTGGGCCAGGTGTAGGTGATGAGGCCACCACCTTTTCCGAAGATGAAGGTGGTTCCCGCTGTGGACCGATAGCAGAAGTGGAGCATGAAGCAAGCTGTCCTGTCTATGCATAAGAGATGCACTAACTTAACACACGTATAAATCAGCACTAATATATGGCACTGGATGCGTGTTGAAATCTTGGTTATCTCAGCGCTAGCTGACAATGGATGGATCATGAATATACAGGTGCACTGTGCTATGTTCAGTATAACACACTCCTCTTTAGCTACAAGTATTACAATAGCTGCATGTGCAAAAATTTCATTCAAGACTTGAATCATCTCTCTACAGAATTTAAGTCACCATACTGAAGACGACGTTGGGCACAGGGGACAGTTGACTGTCAGGACTGCTTCCAGTCTAGCACACATTTCCAGTTTATAAACAAGGACGCATGCTGATAGACCATGAAACACACCTCCAACACAGCCACACACTCCACAGAACCAATCTGGTTCACCAGACTATTAGAGTTCACCTGCATTGCCATGGTGTGTGAAAGGCGCTCTATAAATAAGCATGACTTGTACTTGCTGGCTTGATATTTTACCAGTAGTTTCTTTTATATTCTGTCTAGATTAAGTTTGTATTGAGCAAAGTAAGGTGATTTATTTGAGCAATTCTGAGCATTACAAACTCCTTGTTAGACTGAACTTTTTGAACCCTTGACCTCTACCTGTTTTGTCTGATTGTGAATTTTGGATGTTAAAGTGTGCTCTTTCCACATTCGAGTCCCACACATCGCTTCAGAGTATTTCTCAGTCATATTCTACACAGTCTTGAAGCAGAACTTCAAAGTACAACAAAGAACATGCTCTTTGTCCTCATAAACAAAATGAATACTTATTATCCATTATATTTTATTTAAAAATCTTAATTGGAACAAAAACAAATTCAAAATCCTCTTTCAAGGGTTTGATAGAAGCACATTATATGACAGACTTCAATTATCAGTGAATGTAACTGATAACTTCTAATCAAAATACTTCTAAAAATCTCTCATGATGGTTCAATGTGTTCCACCTTCCTCCTGCATTTTGAAGAAATTACAACCGATCCAGGTATGACACATCATATATACATACATTTGTATATATATATATATATATATGTGTGTGTGTGTGTGTGTGTGTGTGTGTGTGTGTGTGTGTGTGTGTGTATAAATATGAGAACATGATGCCAACAGTGTATGGTATAAGATCATGTCTGAGCTGAGTTGCCTCAGTCTGTGCCCTCCTCCCCCAGGTGTTTATCATCACATGGAACTAATGTAAAGCAACAGTGTTTTAAGAGCATCTAGAAATATGTTGTGCAGCTTGGTGCTGAGTCAGCAAACATCACTCTTGGCAGGCTTCTGCTCAGCAGACAGCTAACAGGACTAACCCAACAGGGGGCACACCCAAGCTGCCACTTTGAGCAGGATGTCACAGTGCCTGTATCAGCAGCTAGATAAGTGATACCAAAATGCATACTTGCATTTCTGAGGTGAATATTTTGGGTAATTTTTAAGACAGCATAGATAATGCACAGATATTCAACATACTAAGATGTTTAAAAGGTCTTATAAAGCAACAGTGTCTCCCTTTGCTTTCTTTTGCTCATTAACTCATCCATTAAGTACAACACTTAAAGCGTGAAAAAGTAGTCCCCGACTTGTGATGAAGATACATTCTGATGATCCTATCATAACTTTTAAATATCATAAGTCGAGACATGGCCAAAACACCAATAAATAAATAAATAAATACGTGCTCTAACACAGAGACAACTAAACTCTGTGAATCGCCGGTGAGAGTGAGGCGTCTCACAAGGCAGGAGATGTGCACATCCCAGCAGCGGCCCAGAGTACCGTACTGCATACGGTGCTACATTTCCCTGCCGCGCAAGACTTTAAATATTTTTACAATTTTGTGCTATTGTCATCGTAAGATTAAAAAACCGTAAGTTGAACCCTCGTAACTCGGGGACCATCTGTATGTGTTTATATATGTAAACACATACAGATGGTACCTGTATATATATATAAGCGCTTTGAGGCATGCTGTTGCGAAAGGCGCTATATAAAAATAAATTGAATTGAATTGAATTGAATATATATATTGTTATTTTTGTTCTTGCTTACATATATTACACGTTTAGCTGCCATAAGTGTTATTTTGATTTGGGTTGTTGTTCTTGTTTGTTGTATTTTGTGATTGTTCTGTGTGTGTGTGTGTGTGTGTGTGTGTGTGTGTGTGTTGACTTTAAGTGGGAGTTACGTAATGTTTGCGTTGTCGGGAGCGGAAGTTTTAAATTGTTGCACTTCCGGTTTTCTATGAATCAAAGGACAAGTGAAGGCGAAGGCAAACATTCTCTGTGTTAAGGTAAAGAAGTTTAAATGTTATACCTGACGCTGAAGATTAGTTTCACCAGGTCATCGTTTTGTTCCCTCTTGGTCCTCTGCAGCCAGTGAGGTATGTTTATAGTTTTCGCGTTTATTTCTGTTTTTGGTAATGTATATGTATTAAAGTGCTTTTCTATGTTATGTGTCAACAGTTCAACGGTGGGTTAATATTGTGACGTAATCAGAAGAAAAAATCCATCTGCGTAATTGGAACAAGGCTTGTGTACTTCATGAAGGGAGTAAAAAATACGATTACTTTTAATTAGAATTTTCTTATATATATTCTTATTATATATATTAATATTATTATATATATTGGAGTAGAGTGTGCCCTGTGGTGGGTTGGCACCCTGCCCTGCGCCCTGTGTGATCTGGGATGGGCTTCAGGCTTCCCCGTGACCCTCACCAAGAATAAGCGGTTAAGATAATGGATGGATGGATGGATATTGGAGTGGAATATATATATATATATAAAACCATCATATATATATATATATATATTTTTTTTTTTTTCTTATATATATATATATAACTTATATATATAAGAAAAAAACTAATAAAATCATCTTCTCCAGGCACACAGAACAGGTCATTAGGTCATTTCATTGACTCTTCTGCTTTGTCTGTAATTAATTGTCTTCTGAAACCTTGACCTTTCTAATGGGAGTTTAGCCTTGACTGACATTTGTGTGGAGACATTGATTAAATGGCTGTTTAGGAACATTTTAAAATCTACTTTTTAGTTTTAAGAAATCATTAGAAAATTGTTTGCTCACATTTTTCATCGACATACTTCAAACAGCTGCCTGAGCTGAGGCATCTACTAAAATGAGTTCACAAAAAAGAAAACCTTTTCAAAAGCAGAATGGTGTGTTCAGGAAGAGCTTAGGGGCCTGTCTGTGAGGCGAGGCTCACTGTGCATCACTGCAGCTATGTGCTAATGCTGGGTTATTTTCAGCTTTCTCAGGTACTGCTCCATGATGTGCTCCCACCTTAGTCAAGAGGACAAACATTTTACGGCTATGCAACCACAAATTTTTGTTAAATTTAGTATGCACCATAACCAGTATTTAATACCAGTATTTATGCAGATTCTGAGAAAATGCATAGTGTGTGAATTATTCAAAAAATTGTTCCGTCAAACTGTCTAATGCTCTCGGATCAGACACACTTAAATGCCTGCAGGACATTTCAAAAGCAGTTTTATAATCAGGGAATTTCCTATGCCAATAAAGTTTTGCACTTAATCCTTTGGTAGTAAAAGATTTGTTTTTGCAGACGAGTGTGTTTATAGTGTTGAATATGCCCAAGGCCGAAGACTACAGGAATAAATGTCTGCAAACTGCATCTGATTTCAGAGCATTTCCATCCAACATTCCAGGAAAGATGGCAGAATTAAGATGGGGGTGGAAAACAAATGAATTAATCAGAGCAGTAGGGGGCAAGCCATCTGCTTTTTGATGCGTTTGTTACTTAGCTTGGCTGGTGATAAGGAGTACTGATGATTAAGTTCAGCTCAAACACAGATTTGTCCTACCACAACCATGGTCTCTTCCCCCATATATACAGTCGTAACCAAATACAGGAAAACACACTTCAACTCTAGGCACAATAGCAACAGAAATAAAGTAAACCTTAAAAATAAAATAATATCAACACATTAAAAATCATTATGATGTGCACTTAGCATACGCATTTATACAAAACTATTCAAATATTCACCTGGTATTGAATAATGCAGTTCTGGAATCACAAATTATGTACGGAAGCTGTCCAAATCTATAATGTATAATGAAATAGGTTTCTTGTGTACATTTCATAAGGACATGTATTTCCAGTAATATTGAGCTATACCAAAGACATCTGTATTATTAATAATACATAAAAGAAAATATAACCCTTACAATTCACAAGTGAGTTGAGACTGGAAGGAAATTTCTCATAAATGCTGAAAACGCCACCGTAAATTAGTAGCAGTTCGAGATGCGCTACTTCATGTCTGTTTATACACTGAACAGGCTCCTTGGAGTGGACCAGGCCAACGTCCAGAGAGGTTCTGCAGCTTGTGCCTAAAAATGGACAAATGAACAAGCATAACAATGGAAAGTCCCAGCAGCCAATCACTTGAGATTCTCTGTTCAGACACTAACCAGCCTCCTGAATGGCTGATGTGGCCAGAGACACTGACCACATATTGTAAGACCACACGATAGAGCGTAACTCAAGGGTGTCATTGTGATGAGATGGACAAAATCAGGCTGCATTATCAGATTTGCATCACTTCACTCCTCATTACCCACCATTTAGCTTTCAGATGAAAGTTCAGGGTTGCTGATAGCACTTAAAGGCAATGGCAACAACTTGGATATTGAAATGCATGTTATTTAAATCACTGTCAGTACAAAAAATGTGACAGTTCTGCCATACAAATCATTTATAGTATAGGTGCAAAAGTAGCAAGTCATTAACATCACAATATTTTGACTAGTTAAGCAATTTAGACGACTGATGTGTTGTTTAAATCGATGAGCTATAAACCTAAGTAAAATGAAACTTTTTTTTTTGGGTGAAGTTCTTTGGTTTTTTTCTTGTATGATTCAACTACAAGACCCTGTCATCATTCAAAATGACAACCTTGGTCAGTACACGATCTCCAGCTGAACATAAATTGGACCACAAATATGAGCTAGACATACAACACTACCACATCGTCTGTGTTTAAACTACATTCTTTAAATTTATAAAGCTCTCCAATGCAGTATATTCCATATAGCTAATATTTTGTGGTACACAGAAACTTCTCATTATCCACAGGGAGAAATATAGTGTGGCATAACACTGATTGCTTGTGTCACATTAATTAAATGTTTTAGTAATTGATATTCAGCAAAGGTGCTAGGCAAGTTAGAGTACTGTACTGTGTCCTTCACAAATGACCCTCCAAGCCTCCTTATCTCAGATCGCCATTGTACAGAGTACACATTCCAGCTCAATTCCAGACACAGAAGGTGCTCACCATAAATATCATCAAACATTCCACCTCGTGTTTTACCTCATAGGCAGACCAGGGAAATAGAAGACAGGGGAAAAAGGTGCTGAGAGGATAGAGATAATGACTTTATAGACTCCACATTAAAGCAGCCCCCCCTTAGTGCCTAGAAACCATCATTTTCAAAAAGCGCTGAGTCCCAAACTCATTTGAGGTCCGTTTACAGGCCACAGTAGAGGTCATGAGTCCACAAGACTGGAGGAGATTTAGTGGCTGAAATAGGAGGCGTTGTCTTTTTTTTTACCTAGTTATTTTTATGTATTTATTGTGGAAATGCTCCGAAAAGCAATTAAAAAAAAAAGTTTTTGTAACACTTTTGTGTATCCAAGTGATGGACATTTATAAAACAGTGCCTCTGAAGTCCTTTGCAAAGCAATAAAACAACAATATAGAGTTTAATAGAGCTGAAAAAGTCCGTTATATGCTAAATAGAAAAATAGTAAACTGTTAAAATGCATTTTTGGAGCGTTTAATTAAGCAAAACATTTTCAAAACAAAGTTTTGCATTCAAGGATAAATGTGATTCTGGAACCTATGTTTGTTACACACAGTTATTTGTTAATGCTCTTTTCATAAAGCCAACCACTACAACACAGTTATATTTCACAGAAATGCAAGTCATGTGACCAAAGTCCCCTACATCAAAGCCATCAGAGTTCGGTGAGGGTGACTGGAACATAGGCTCTTGTACAACATGTGCTAATAGCCTGAGGCAGTTCCATTGTTGTCTGAATGCATGTCACCAACTTTAATTCTCAAGTCTCCTAGTGGGAACAGAAAAGCAAGGCACTTTGGTCTACTTTCAACTGTGTGACTACATGGCACGTATGTAGTGTCTCCTTTTCCAGTCTTTTTCTTCCTAAACACATGGGCACCCTGGTGCCAGACAACAGGTCATTATGCTGCACTGGTGCCCAATTACCAGTCACACCCTGGGAGCCTTACCCATCTGTATCCTTTCATACCTACAAGGAGCATGAGGCATGAGTGCAGATGACAGGCAAATGTTGGGGTAGTGTTTGTGCACTCATGCACTCTCCTAGGTCAATTTCTTAACAGTTGTTTATGTAACTCACTACAACTACACTGTACTCCTCATAGGGCCTCTGTGAACAACCTCATCATTGGCCTTGATCGTAAATGTGTCATGCACAACCTTCATGACATAAGAACGATAAATATGTAAATTAACTGAAATTTCATCCATTCTCTATATCACTTATCCAATTCAGGGTGGAAGGAAGCCTGGAGCCCATCCCATGGGGCACAGAGAATGGCACCAACCCACCACAGGGCACACACATGCAAGTTGGAGACACCAATCAACCTAACCAACATAACTCTGGACCGTAGGAGGAAACCATAAAACCCAGAGAAAACCCACCAAGCATGGGGAGAACATGCAAACTCCACACACGGACCCATGTGGGAATCAAACCCCAGGCCTGAAGGTGTGAAGCAACCATGGCAGCCACCACACCACCATGCTACCTAATAAAAATTTGATTAGCTTTATGTATAAATTACCACAAAGTATTAATGAAATAACTCAGACAGAGAGAGAGAGAGAATGTCAAAATTTTATGATACATAATGCTTAAAGATCAAAGGGAGATATTGGTGACCCTGTGCCTGATGAATGCCCCTGTTGATAAAAATATGACAAGTTATGAAAGTGAATAACTGCAAGTTATCCCGTGCCACAAGGCGGCATCTGATAACAAACAGGATGGAGAGTCTTCCTTGTTATAGGGTGACAACAGACAGGCACCACTGCCCAACAACGAGGGCTGGACGGTACAAGCTGACAAATTAACTGGCCCACAGACAACTTTTTGGGTTAATCGAATGCACCATTGTTTAAAGTTTTCAGGGCAAAACAAAGAAAACCAGACACAAAACCTGCCAACCCATTTTTTACGAGTCTAATAGCAAGACAGAGCCCTGGTAACATACCGCAGCCAGAAGAGTCTTTCTGTGCCACGGCTTACATATGTCAATATAACTGTGCAAGGCCGAAGAGTATAGTGCCGGCGCCCAAACCCCCCACATTACAGCTTCAAGCAAAGCATCAGCTTTGCACTAAAACAACAGGGCTGTCAAGGTCTACTTATTACCATTATTTTGTTGTCCTTGGTTGCTATCGTAGTGCACTGGGAATAACTGAACCCAGTGTTTACATGAGGGGGAAATCAAAACATTGAAAGATAACCAAGTCTCAACGGAAAACGTTCCTAAGCTGGAACAATAGTCCAATTTACAGACAGTAATTGTGTTAAAATGGCTGTAGTATATATGATTACTTTGTGACAAACACATCATGAGTCATGCAAAAAAAAAAAAGAAAAGTAAGCAGATGATTGATCATGGCTAATGTTTTGTGACAGATAACTAATTTGTGCTTTCCTGAGGGCAAAAGACAAATAGGCTTGAGAGAAATAAAACAAATGCAGATATTTTTACATGCATTTGTCATTGTCTAGCTGTTCCCTCCCATTAACAAATAAAATGGTGGATTTAAGAATCATTTCACAATCAGACAGGTTTTATGCTGCACTTGGCAAATGAAGCTGTTCATAACAGGTTATAATATACTGTACAGTGACTGCTGACCAGAAATGCTGCTGGCTGAAAACCTAAATCTGCACCCCTGAGTGTGCTGAACATGGGACAAATTTAGTGTGAACTGCAGGACAAAAGTCTGCCACATCCTGTATGATAAAGACATACATTACACAACAACAACAATAATACGGATGGTCCCCAAGTTACGATGATTCGAATTATGATTTTTTCGATCTTACAATGAAGATGGCAATATGACAAAATTGTAAAATTATTTCAAGTTTCGTGTGGCAGGCAAACGTAGCAGCGTTTGCGGAACGATTTTGTTGGGCCACTGCCTGGATGTACGCATCTCCTGCTTTTTGAGATGCCTCACTCCCACCAGCGATCGACAAAGTTCAGTTGCCTCAGTGGAGCGCCATTTTTTTTAGCTACTTTCAAGTTATGATATTTTCAAGTTACAATGATATTTTCAAGTTACGATGGGGTCATTGGAACGCATCTCCATCGTAAGTCGGGGACTACCTGCAATAATAATACATGTATAGATACATGGTCTCTTCACGATAAATTTTTTAAGTTACATACTTCAGCTGCTTGCTGTGGGAATGAGAAGAAAATATGCATATATTCTGATAGATGTGCAAGTCCTCTTGCAGGTCCACACAAGTTTCAAATGGAGCCACTTCCACTCTTGTGATTTCAAAGGCTCCCCATCCCATCAAAAGTTTAGATTGGACAGATTCTCTTTGCTCCCGGAAGCTACTGTGGTACAGACGCCACCTATGACACTGGCTCACGGGGTGGTCAGTATATTAATTTGCACTCTCTGCACACACCCTCTGTGGAGATGGCACCAGCCTCTGAATCCCCGTAACTGTATGCTGCACAATGGCTAATCGGGGACTCAGGTGTCCCAGGGAGATGTCGAACCGTAACACTATACAGCCAAAAGGGAACAGGACATTACATTCAGGGGCTAAGCTCGCATGCGGAAGCTCATCATTCTGATCGACTCTTGAGCGTACAGAAAGCCCTTTTGAAGTTGACTTAAAAAAGTCAAATAGTGCATAAGAGTATCAATGGCACGCTTTTGCCTGGCAAAAGATCTCAAGGGAAGTACTGGTGATATATTTGGCAGGGCAGCACATCTATGGACAGTTCTAAACTCAGTGGCAAATGGCAAACATTTACATGTTTAAATATGTATAAACATATTCAAAAGCAAGATGCATGCCCTCACAGTTATAAGCTTCCAGCTTATCCAGTTAAAGTGAATGGTTCCCAAAGGGTCTAGAGAACTGTATTGTTACTGGAGGTCATGGGAAATTATGAAGCATGAATTACGGGTGCCATGAGTGGCCTTCAATATGCATATACTTCAACTGACATAGATGACAATGCAAGGAGACACTCTGGCTTCTTAACTGCATGTCCCAGTGAATCAGACATGGTGGAGAGGCCATATTAGCAGAGCATTATAACAAGGAGAAGTGCAGAGGATTCGTGGGGGAAAACGCTAGCACAAGGTGCTTAGTCTGAACTGCTCCAGAAAAATATCTGCCTCACTCTCGGGAAACAAAGTAAATCAGGTAATTAGGTTCTGAACGTGTTGATGTACGTACTGAGACATGTACTCTTTCTCATTTACTGGGAAATACAAACAGTCAGGTGGGCACGGTCAAAGCTGTCTTGACTGAAAATTTTGTAGAACCAGTGGACAGAGGAGAGGTGGAAGGAGTAGTGCTGGGATGCACGTCCATCTCTGACTCGTCTGGAATAATTAAGCGTGCAGAAGAACTCAATACAATCCTGAACAAGGCGTGCTGAAAAGAGAGGTCAGGGATTCAGATGGAGTCAGACCACTCTTTTCAGGCAGCGCCGTCAGACGGAAAGTGATTTTTCAAAAGGCTGGAGATTCAGTGTGAGCAGGTGTGCACCTCTGGACTGTCTGATGTGCAGCGAGCCTGAACGCTACAGACTTTTTAAAACTCAAGCATGTCAGGACTTTACAGAACCTCAGTGACAAACAATCAAGGCGATCAAAAATTATAGGTTTTTATGATAAATGGAAACTTGTATGAATTTTTTGAAATATTGTATGCTTTAAATAAGTCATTTCCCTTTAATAAAGTCACATATATTGTAATCAACATTCACACTCCATCACAGATACCCCATACACACACACACAGTTCAAACACAAAAAAACTATTAATTAGACTTGTGTTTAATTTAATGATTTATCTCACAAGTTATGGTTTAACACAGATAAAGCAGTATATATTGCTGAATGCACTGAACTGAGGGTATGAACATGAGGAAAAGAATAACAGATTTAAAGATTCGCTCCAACAATTTGCATTATTAATAATGCAACAGCGGCACAGGAAATGTGAATGCTGTGGAAACTCCCTGCTCTGCTACGATAAAGATATTTTATAAGAAATATTTCTAAGCAATAACTTCGCCCTATCAAAATTATATAAAACAGGTTTTAAGTTTTTTTTTTCCCCCCAAGTTGTATTGCAAGTTTTAATTCTGTGTCATATATTAATCTAAAATGGGAAAGTTTAACAAGCATATAAAATTTAACAAGCATACAAAAAGCATGTTCCTAAAAGTGCATTAAAATATTGCTGACAGCACAAGTACATAAGATCTCTTGTATTGCATTAATTTCAAGCTTGTGTGGAAATATTTACTTTATTGTGTGTAAATATTTACTTATGCTCTTAAAATAGCTGACAGCTGTAAAATTCCTGTGTTTCCGCTACACGGACTACATGTGTGAACTATGTGGTTACTCCACAGAGTCAGCCAAAGAGCTACAAGCAGCTGTCAAAGTACTCGCTTTGGCTACAAGTCACCCGCTATTTGCCTAATAGGTGAGATTTTTCTGATTTTATCTTAAGAGCTACATTTCTTTCTCTTTCCGGACTGTCGCTGTCATCGCAGTGACCAGCTGGTCAGTTTGTCACAATGAAGAGTTGGTGCCTTGTTATTATGAGTCAGCCACACAGGTGTTTAAGACCAAATGAAAATCCAAAATCCATTTCATTTGAGAGGAAAGAAAATCACAATCTCTCAGGCACAGTTAAGCTGAATTTTCTCCACAGCCGTGCTCCCCGGGCAATATCCAGGGAGAAATCAGAGCATTGAGTTAGCATTTATACCACTCTGCAGCCTCGTGCCACCCTTCCCCCCATGACACTGATTGCTCACTATGTAATTGGCCATTATTGCTCCTTTCTTGCTCATATTCCTTATTTCAGCTTGATAGGGTCATAGCAAGACAATTTTGCCTGTCAATCATGGAGTTTGCGATTGTGGTACTCAAACTTACTGCCAGCATTCAGTTCCAGGTTTTTTTGTCCCTTTAGGCTGGTTGTAGACCAGTACTCATTCTAGTTGACATTTCTGAGCAGCATCTGTTCTTTAAAAAAAAAAAAAAAAAAAAAAAAGGAGAATAACTTCAATTAAACGAAATACAATCAGTGTCAATACGGGTGACAGGTCTGAAGCCTGTCTTTTATTCTGTTTGTTGTTCTGAAACGGCTGCTTTTATTGCCAGTGTCTCCCAATAACTCTCTACAGAGTGCCATAAATCCTTGTTACCCTCGCTTCATGGCTTGTAGGGGGAATCAGACAAACCCCTCCTTCCCTTTCGTTGGCATGGAAACCCATGTACTGAAAGAGGTTAATAGAAAAATGGCTACTGCCACTGCTTGGGGTGTATGTATGTGTGGGGTGTATGGGTTCATGCGTGGGCTGGGGGATGGGGGGTGGGTGTTGATATTGTGCCACGCACCTAATAATTGTCATTAAACTGACAGCGCAGAGCCGGGTCACATAAATGAAGTGATGTTCCCAATTCTCTGTGCTAAATTACAGTGCATATAAGTTCTTTATTTGTCATGCTTACTCCAACATTCTTAGAAAAACGACGATAGAGCAAAAGCCATATGAAAGTATGGACAATGTCAGACAGTCCCCTCAACTTTACACATGAGAACCGCTGAGAGGCCTGCAAGCAAACGCCTGCGTGTGTGACCTGTGACATTTAAACAGCAGTTTGCTGGTATTTCCTCAGCTTGCGCCGTGACACGCCCTGTGCACGACACACTCATCCTCACATACGTGTTTGTCTTATGTGCACGTCATATGATAATGAAATACAATACAATTTAAAAGTTTAAAATTTGAAGAAAAAAAAATCTGAGTGACACACACACAGATATCCACGTGCACGCACACGCACACACGCACACACACAGACAATACTGTATACAATAATACATACGTTGTATATAATAATGTATTTTATATAGTCATTTTGTGACATTTTTCAGCCATGTAACTACCACCTTTACAGCATACATATACCAGCATGTATAATGTATCCTGTAAGTAATATTTTTTTATACTAATACATACAGTATCTTATGACTCATAAAACAAATTTCCTGTATAATATATTCAATGTTTGAAACCTAAAGTATAAAATTTGCTACAGATATGGGTATTATCCTCTGTCTCCCAGGGTAGCCTGCAGGTTGGAAGATTACAGACATTAAGCCCCTGGGAAAATTGCGTTTATAGTGTTTATACTGGAACAGACAAAAGTCAATCAGACTGACAAATACTAAACACTGTGTATACACACACACACACACACACACACACACGCACATTTGACAAAGCAGACAGGTGGCAGTGAATGCCACTATTTCTGGTCCATGTTTCTTTCCGGAGCTCCCATTTCCAGCCTTTGATTTTGGACCCTCTGTACTGTAGCTGTTTTTAATATGTCAGCATAATAACCTGGCTTTATGTGCTCCGAATACAAAACTAGGGACCTGAAGGGTACAAAATAAAGATGGAACTGTCCACTCCACAAGCACAGGGACGTCCACCATGCCCGAGGAATATCAGGGCAACGGGTGTGAAAAGGCGCACGGCTGTAGCTGCGTGGCTGCGACAGGGCACCACCCCATGTGTTATACGTGCCCAGAAATGACTGCTCTACGAGTAGCTGTCTGGGGGACAAAAAATCTTTGCCTATAAAATGTGCTGACAATGTCATGCATGGCAGACACAAGAGCTGTTCATTTAACCTTCAACAAGGAAAGAGATAAAAAATGATTAACTTGCTGTGTAGGTCAAAACTTGTCTTTATATTACAGATAACAGTGTGTGCTGAAGTACATTTGAAAACTGTTTATTAAGAATACATGGAACCTCATCACAGAATCTTGAAAAAATTATGCAAATAATAGTTCAATAATGTCATTTTGTGGCATTATTGTATTTGTCAATCACATCATTACTGAATTTTAGAAGGCATCCTTTTCTTAAAGTGCAATATGTGTTATAAATAATAAAGATCACAAAACAACTATATGTCACAACAAATGTGAAGTAGTTTTCATGATTAAATGATTGTAGAGACGGTCTAATTTTAAGAGAAACATTTTTCCTAGAAGGGCTTTCATTACCAGTCTAAGGCCTTAATGGAGCACCATGGTAGAACTGAAGTGTGCACTACTGAGAAGAAAAAAAAAGCAAAGTGGATGTCGATATAAGAGGTTCCTCTGGATAACTGTAATTATCAAAATTAGGCAAAATTGTGAGGATAATTTGTAGAAAGGTGTAGAATTAAATTTAGGGGTGATGGAGTGGAAGGGTCAGCCCTTTTGCGTTGCAAGAATGGGCCTAAACTTCACATGGTTTGCAGGTTAGGGAGAGAAACAGGACCTTTAGCATTTCAGGCAGGACACTGACATCAGCAGCTGACAGATGTCTGAGCCAATCAGCTATTGTACTGTAACCTGAGCTGTCAGGAGGCAGCAAAAGCAGGGATGTCTGCTTCAGACTGTGTGTGCGTGCATGTGCGTTTATGTGAGCATGTGCAAGTGAGCTTATGTGTATGTTCGTAAATGTGTCTGTTCCTGTTAGCGTGTGTGCACACGTGTGTTCATGTTAGCATGTGTATGCGTGTGCATGTGCATTTACTCATGCATGTTGGTGTGTGCATGTGTCTGTGTGTGTATGTGCCTGTGTATGTATGTGCATGTTCTTGTTAACATGTGTGCATGTGGGTGTGGCGTGCATGTGTTCCCGTGAACAATTGTGTGCGAGTGCATGCACATGTGCATCTGTGTGTGCATCCATGTGTATGTGCGTATGTACGTGGGTCTGTGAGCATGTGTGCATGCGTGCGTGACGTGTATGTGCCCATCTGCATGTGGGTGCTGAATATGCACTTCTTTTTCTTTTGTCTACAGAAAAGGCTCTTTTCTTCCTGTGCTGTGGCTAGCTTCCTTTGAAGATCTACTTAGAGAACCTGATGAGAAAGTGAAAAGAGGAGACAGCCAAAGCTTGCAGGAAGCAGCGTGTGGAGGGCTAAAGAAATGCAGAGATTCCACTAAAGGAACTGATGGAATGGAAAGGGGGAGGGGTGTGGGGGGTTATAATGCATGTCTCTGGTACAAGCCAAACCAATCAATCAAATCTGGCTAGGACAGAACACTGTCTTCCTGAGATGCACCACAATCATATTGTATACAAAATTATAAAATTCCATACTGAAAAATGTTTTTTTTTCTGTTAAACCTGTTCTGGACTTTATAAAAAAAAAAAAAAAAAAAACCCTAGATGCCATGTGATGACTGACACGATAGCCATGGATTCTTCTCAATAAAGTCAATCAACAGAATGATTGGTGATCTGACTGATCAGTCAGGCAGCCAACCAACCAATTAACCTCTCAATCATTCCTTTAGCTAGGGGGTGGACGCATTGGCACATGGTGTTACATTGTCACGAGGGACTGCTTTTGTCCCTCAATGAAGATTAATGAATGTGTTCTCGATGGGTGACAAGGTTCTCCATAGGCCAGCAAGCATGAAGACCTGTCACCATGCTGATTTTACACCTGGGTAGCTCCGTTTGCACCTGTCTCGGGCACATCCACCACCTGTCAGGGGATATACAGGAAACCCTGTCTGTATCTACTAGATCCAGCCGTACTGAGTGCAAACAGACAGCACACCTGGCTGATACACGCATCACTGATCTACATATCTGGTCATCCTCACATCCTTCAGTATAAAGGACAAAATGTATTTTTGCAGGTGTTCGTTTTCTGATCGGCCCCAAAAGTATTTTTGGCAGCTGATTTGCTACATTAATGATTACATGTTATCACTCCAAAGACAAAAACTCATTAGGGCAGAAGTTGCACAGTGACAGATATGCATCTGGATTTAGCATCACCTGGAATCTGTTAGAATTCATTTTCCAAGAAGCCTGTCCTGTTTAAGGCTATAGGAGTCTGAAACTCACATGCAGACACACACACACACACACACACAAACACACACACACAAACACACACACTGAACTACACTCATTTACCTATACCGTAGGTGAGAGGAAACCAGAGCACCTACAGAAAGCTGATGTTAGTAAAGAGTTAAACTGTACACTCCAGAGATATCGAGCCATTCAATCCTACAAGCCTTAAGATGCAAGGAGGCATCAAGCCACTTATTTAACTCTTACTACTTAATGGAATTACACTAAGCTGCACTGGTTATTTAATAAAGATGACTGAGAGTCCCAAGTAGTCAGTGTTTCCTTTTATCAGAGTCCTGGAAAATCTACAGGGCTGCTGAAAAACAAAAGTGTGTTTCTCTGACACCAGGTTAGACATATGTAAATAGATCTTTTAAATTGTTGCATCTTTCATCTATTTTTATTAAAATAATTGTGTTCCATGTTACTGCGTGACCTTGTTAGAACATTTAATCTAGGAATAAAAACGTAAACTATGGATTTTTATTAAGGAACTGCACTAAGAGGCTGGAAATGGTTAATGTAAAGTCAGTTGCCTGGGTATGGGCAAAATGTATTGTAAAATTGCATTACAATACTTATATACACAATGATACTTTTGAACAAAAGGAATACTGAAAATACCTTAATGATGCCCAAAAACACAGTTACTCTTATCAGTTTGACTCTCTCGTTGCATTGTGATGTAATTTCTAGGTCAGTCTTCTGAATTGTTCAAACCAGAGAGTGAATATGAGATTTTCAAAGATATCTTAAATATGGTCTGCTCTTTTCCATCAGTTCAGGACTGATGATATTATTTAGTTATCTTCGGAAGCCACAATGGCTGGGCCCAACAAGGAAAGTCCCAAATGCAGGACATCTGCGTAAGTAAACATCACATCTATTTTCAGCTAAACACTGACTATTAAATTGCACTGTAAACACCTGAATGCCAAAGTGAATGCAGGTAGAAGGAGTGCTTCATTGTAAAACTCTTTAATCAGCCCTAGACTGCCACTTTTGAAAACCTTTGATTTCATTTCCTTTTTTTCCCCACCCACAAAGCAATCAGCAGGATGCCTGAATTTCATACATTAAAGAAAAAACTTTCATTACAAGTTACAACACAGGACACATCTTGAATGACCGACAGAACAAACTGTGTGTAAATGTTTTTTTTTTTTTTTTTTTTTTTTTTTTAAAGGGAAAATTTATTTTGGTGCCAAACAATGATTTTCAAACTTTTGTAAAATTGCAAAAAAAATAAACAAGGATTTTAATTGTTGGCAACAATTAGATTTTATGAAGAAATGGACAGTTTCTCACTCTGTACACAGGTGCAACAGTGATTAACGCTGCGAACTCCAAATGGAGAGGAATAAGTCAAAGCCCTAAACAAGGCCCCTTAAAAAAGGAATGAATAGAAATTAAATATTTTTTACTAAAATGCTGAGCTGTATATTGATTTTAAAAAGAAGATAACAGTAAGTGACTTTAAATGAAAATGTCAGCTAAGAACCTAAATGTCTGGTGTCATGAACAGGCTGCTGCTCCTATACTGGATTTCAGGAAGTGACACGCAAGGTATTTCTAGTGAATCTTTGGGATTTGACAGCACACGGCCCAGAGAGAGAACAAGGGTAGATACAGTCCCAGGCATGTCACAGGCTTGATAACGTGCATGTTGAGTTCAACCTCCGCATTTCACAGTGGAAACACTCGCCAGACATGACAAATGTCCCCTCTGCTGGATCCACAGACATGGCATACAAATTCACCAAGAGAGAAGGCAAGCGTGAGACACAAAGGAAGAGGAGGAAGAAAGAGTGGGGGAGAAACAGCGGAAGAGCAGATGTGCAGGAAAACCTGAGATTAACACAAAAATGGGCAGACTACCTGTAACAAAGAGTGATGCTGTCAAACCTAACATAGGCATGTCTGTAGATAAGCACCTTTCAGCAGGAATCAAAGCTGCTCATCAAAACATTTTGGAACTAAAATTTTGTTTTGCTGTATTCAACATTAGCAAGATCAATCCAAGCAATTTGTATTTTTCTGCTTCTGAGCTCCAGGTTCTAAAACAGTCCCAACTATGCGACATTCAAGGGAAAAAAAAATCGAAACAGGAACAAACAAACTATAAATTCTAATTCTTAAATTATTATTGTGTTTACCATGCTGTTTGCCATGCTGTTTACTGACACATTAAATGTGTTCTGTTAAATAAATGAATCGTTCTTAAAAACAGTTATACTTTATTTCCGTAAAATACCTACTACAGTACATGTATACATAAAATGTATATAAAAGGTGCTTTATTAATAAAATAATTTAAAAATGATGCATTTATGCTGGGCTTCCATCATTTAGCTCAAAGTTCTCTTTCATTCTGCCTGCATCTCACTATTCACTGCTATTTTGTATATACAGACACTCCTCAACTTACGAACGAGTTACGTTTCGAGAGGCCGTTTGTAAGGTGAATTGTTCGTAAGTTCGTAATTTGTATGAACGCTTTTTTTGAGGAAAAAATTTGTATGAACGAGTTTTGAGGGAAAAATAAACGTAGGAGGTGGGTGTTTTGTCAACCAACCCAAAAACGAGGACTTGGAAAAAAAAAGAGCACCTGGTGTGTAGCCCATACGGAATAAACTGTCACCTTCCTAAAAGGGCCAGTCGGTTTGGTGAGCTCGGTTTCATGGTAACACTACCAACCATTCCTATAGCATGTTAGTTATATAATAAAGTTGTATTAAAACATAAAAAGTTTGTTGTCTTATCCTAAAAACACAATAAAAGGAACAAAAAAGTATATATATTTATATATAATTTTTTTTTTCCCTACAGCCACGTTTATCATGTTATGTCTGAGAATCTGAACTCTATTCCATGTCATCTGTGTAGCTGTACAGTTATAAATGTTAAATTCATTTATCACAGCTGCAGAAAAATAATGACTTTGTTTGCATCTGGTCGATACACTGTTTACAGACAGTGAAGCCTTGGTCCCTGTTCCACTTTGAAATTCCCTGGTAATGAGATCTTTTCCCTCTTGTAATTTACAGATTTTTATGGGGAGTGATTTTCATTGCAAAATAGGATTGTGAAAATAAACACAAAAGAAAAAAACTAAATGTGTTGAATATTGATTTATAACATGGAGCAGGATTACATATTGAAGCCTGGGAAAGTGGAAAAAAAACTCAAGGGCTGACTTAAAATGTCCTGTTTTCCAAAGAAATAAGAAAAATAGCTTTTAAACAAGCAATTTCTGATAGCTGTAACAAACAACTGCAGAACTCTTCTAAAATGAAAAAAAAAAAAAAAGCCCAGGAAATATCCAAACACACATTTTTTTCATCTCACGTTTCATTATTCTGTCAGCATTTCATCATGTTCACATGAGCCTCATTAAGCAGTCTCTGCAATTGTTATGCTCAAAAGAAATTTTTTTGGTCTCAAAGTTTTGCCAAGCATAATGTAATGAAATTCCCTCTACATTGAGTAAACAAACTGCCTTTTAAATTTATATGCAAACTTCAGAGAGTACAGTAACTTTAAAACACACAGCTATATTGTCTTACTGAATTTCTGCATACATGTTCAGTATAATTCTAGTTCTCCTTAATGAGAACTAAGATTACCCACTATTTTCTTTAATTTTGCTTAATTTTAATCCCATTAAGACTGATCACGTGTATGCAGCGACTAAGTAATCATCAAATTTGCTCTTGTGTCCTCTGCATCAGCAGGACACTAACGCTTTTCTGTGAAACTTCTGAAAACAAGTTATCAGTTCCACAACTTACAACAGTGGGGTCTCTGAATTTAACAGGGTTAATTTGAAAAAGTAACAGGACGTCACACTGCTGCATTGTGGGAAAGAATGTACTGGAAGCCCTACACATAAATACTGCTATTCCAAGGTGAGAAGTGTATGGTAAATGGCTCAGGCCAGCGTCAGGGTAGCCCTGATGGTTCCTCTCCATCCCCAGATTCTCTCTGGGCCTATAGTTAAACTGACTCCGCAGGGGCCAAAATGCAGGCAGTTTGGAAACTGCTCCAATGTCAAAGGTCATCAAGTGACATGTACAGGGAGATGCTGTCTCACAGGGGGAGATCTAGACACTGAACAGGATAACATGGCATTGGCTTGGGCAAATCCAATACAAACACAGCAGGAAAATAACACATTTATTTTTCATATTTCAGTTTTCTGGAAAATTAATGCTGATTGATTTATTACAACAGTAACTAAAATAACCCCAATTTACAAAGGTTACTAATGTGCAATTTTTATTATTATTTTTTTATATTGGCATATATATATATTTTTTTCGCCGACCTAAGTTCATGTTTATCCCTTTTCACAATGCAACTGGTAATTACTGAAGATGGACCAGATGTTCAATAAAGATTTTGCATATATTTAATATTACTGCTGTCAGAATGCAATCCAAACCTGCAAAAGAAAAAGGTCTGTGTTTTGCATTAAATCTGTTCAGTTCCTTTTCTATTTGAATGTTCTAATCATTCCAGTATGTGGTAGGAAAAGAGGATGACCAGCACAGTCTCGTGAAGGACACCACGTTGAGCGCTTCAGGATCAGACACTGACCTCAGAATCCACCCTTCTGATGAGTTTGTCTAGGATGTCACGCATTGCATGTATGAAAAGAACACGTTCTTTTCAGACAGCCCAGATTTTATTTTAAAAGCTGCAGACCTCCGTATCTACAGTGTTTGTTTAGACATCATGGGCAGGCTTTTAGGTGATGAGAACCCATGGGAGACATGAAGAACACTACTGTTTTAATCATGAAATATCAGACATCAGCTTTCTACGTGATCGATGGATAAATAAAAAAATAAAGTGGAGCTAAAGGAAAAAAACACAAATATGTCTGTTGCTGTTTTGCTGCAAGGTATTTAATTATTTCATATCAGCACTATCATGCTTGATCTTTTCAGTCCACATTTTATATCTGATCATAACAAAAATTAATCCACCACTCTCACATGCAGTGCCAGCTTTAATTAAAAGGATTTTGTTAAATTTTACTCAGCTAAAACTACACTTGTACTGAGATAGCAAGTCAGTTTGGGCTACTTAGCTGATAATACTCACCCAGTTTCATTTCTTGTAATTAAACTTTTTTTCTTTATGTGTGTTTTACATTTTACTTAGCAGAAGACTGATGATATTTGGTATTGCTTTAAGCTCAGAGCAAAATGCTACAGTAAATTATGTTAGCTAAGTTAGACACAGAAAATGATGAAATGAAATGCTTCAGACTAACATTTCTACTATTGCTTATGGGATACAAGGAGAAAATATAAGTATATAGTACCCTTCTATTGTGTCTCACAGTGCATCACAGTTTGTTGCATATGGAGGTAGGTCAGGGTGCCCATGCTGCTCTGTGTATACAGCCTAAAGCGCATAGAATGGGCATATAAGCATTACAACTGGAGCGATGGAAGAAGGTGGCCTGGTCTGAAAAAACACTTTTTTTTTTTTGCATAATGTGGATGGCCGGGCGTGTGTGTGTTGCTTACCTGGGGAAGAGATGGCACCGGGATGAACTATAGGAAGAAGACAAGCCAGTGTACGCATTGTGATACTTTTCTTCTGGGAAACCTTGGGTCCTGCCATTTATGTGGATGTTACTTGACATGTACCACCTGCCTAAACATTGTTGCTGACCAAGTACACCACTTCATGGAAACGGTATTCCCTGATGGCAGTGACAAGATAATGCAGCCTGCCATACTGCAAAAAATATTCAAGAATGGTATGAGGAACACAACAACAAGGTTGAGGTGTTGACTTGGCATCCAACTTCTCCAGATCTCAATCCAGTCAAGCACCTGTGGGGTGTGCTGAAAAACAAGTCCGATCCATGGAGGCCCCACCTCGTAGCTTACAGGACTTAAAGGATCTTCTTCTGAGGGCTTGGTGCCAGATACCACAGCATACCTTCAGAGCTCTAGTGGAATCCATGCTGGTCAGGCCTGTTTTGTCAGCAAAAAGGGGACCTGCTCTATATTAACAAATAGCCAAAAAGTTATGGCTGATCGGTGATGGCCTAGCTTCTAGGAAAAAACTTTGCTTTTGTTACCCTAATAGTGCAAAGTCTCTGCATAGCATGCTGGGAAAGAAAGCTGCGAAGTCACTATATTGATCATGTGAGCGTAGCACAGAACTCGAGATAAAGGGCAGATCTCTATTTTATCTTATATCATATCTGTATAAATCTACATTCATCTTCAAGGCCACAGTGGCAGATCCATTTGTTGTCTTCAGTTTTGGCTGCATTGTACGGGGGGAGGGGGGGAGAGGGGGACGGGGGTCTAAAAAGCTCCTGTTCAACGTTACTAATTCTCTGTGCTGATGAGTGCCTAACACAGCCCCTGCCTCCCCCGACGTGCTTCCCTGCAGTTTCAGCAAAGCTGCGATACAAGTGATAAAGCGTGTGCAGATGATTTAACCCCAGGCAGGCTGGCACGTGACGAGAGAACATGGGCACAGCTCCGTGCCCCAGCCTGGCACGACTACAAAAGCCATTATCCGGAAACCCACCTAACGGATGTGTCCCACGGCTGTGATTGAGAGAGCCATCTACCCGCTTATTCCCCATCCACGGTCTCTGCTGTACTTTCCTTCACAAATAACTCCCTCAAGCTATTAAAGGTACCATCTGCAAGGCCAGGAGACACAAGATAAGGACATAAATGATACCAATCTCAGATAGAATCTTTGCAATAAAAAACACAATTTTCTCAGTTTGCCTAAAATGAACATAGAAAAACTGTAAAAAAATAAAAATAAAAAAAACTCCTTTTCCGTGCAGAGATTGGACAAATTGCAAATTGTTGAAATGTACTGCATGTATTAATATGGATACTACGTTTGACAGAGCACTGAACAAAATATTTAAAATTCACACAGATGAGAGCAAAGGCAGTGGATCCTATTGAAGTTCAGCAAAGCAGGGATCAGAGAGGTTTCCACAAATCTGGCATTCAACTAGCATGCAATAATACAATAGCCCGAAACTGCATGATGATACTATAATAGTGCCTCTTTGACACAACACTGACACCCTCATTAAGCTACTTGCCTGAATAAATATGACGTTACTGCTGACTGAATTTACACAGCAAACCCCCTTAAACAAAATATTCCAAATATAAAGCTCATATTTATTTTTTTCCAGTTAGACAATTTTCCAGTTAAGGTATATGTGAGCCTGCTTTTCTTAATGTTTGGTTTGCTTTACAAACATAGCCCAATTTTACGTGGTATATGAGGCTCTTTCAGATCTCACAGTGTCTTGTGATGCCATGCTGTGTATAGACCCCTTGCTGCTGCTTCTGAAAGTAGCTTCTCCTGTCATCTGAGTACATGATTTGTCTGAGCCCCAGCCCTCCAACTCGAGCACCCCTACGCAACTGACCAATCGGCTTTTCACAAAAGGGGAATGGGCGCACGTTGTGGTATCGTAAAGGAACAATCAAGATCAATTTATCAGGAGAGCTCCTGCTGAAATAGCCTAATGAAGATGGAGTGGCCGTCCTGCGTCAAGCCGATGAGCTGGCTGACATACCCTAATCACAACATGTGTTTTAAAACCCCAAGAGACGGCGATAACTGGGGCTCAGGAAGCAAAGCAACGTAACACGAATGAAACGCTTTCACACTCGTTTACAGCTCGCTCACTGAAGATGAGCGCAAAGCACAACCTGCAACCTTCCAGATCCTTCCACAGCAGACGAAACGGTTAAAATCAATTTGAAGTTAAGCTTTTTTTATGATGCTGACAGGGAATATAAATGGCTGTCTCTCACGAGTTATTGCATCCCGGTCTTCGAGCCTCGGAGTCTTAATTTATGGAAATGGAAGGAGGGTTTCCTTCTGTCTCTGAGCCTGAGTGTTTATGTGATCACCTACTGCTGCTAAGTTAAAGCAACGTGTTAAAAACACAGTAGAAGGTCCGTGACAAAAAAAGAAAAAAAAATTCTTTTTGTTAAGTATGAAAAACAAAGATGTTTCTATTGCTTCACTGACATGAGCGCTCACCATTAAAATTTCACACGTTGACAGGATTAAAACGTTACAAACGCCCACAAGGAAGAAAAAATAAATAAATTTTAAAATGACTGGATGTTGCTTGATTGCTTGGCCCATCACACACGCACTGTGAAGTTTGAGAATCTCAGTGAAAGTGTGATGTCTCTGTCTGTTTATAGCAACAGACGGGACCTAAAAACGAAGATGTCAATAGCTCACAAAAATATAACCTACTTATGTTAATATCATTCCAGATAGTGCTAAAAAAAGGAAAACCATCTACATATCCTGTACAAGCTACACACTTTATTTTTTAATGAATGAAACATAATTGGATGTTTGAAAAGGAATTGAGCATTTCATTGCAAGTCTTAAAGACCAAAAGCAGTAGGGAGCCTTCTAACTGACTGACTGGGTTTAGCTAATGTACTCCCCTACTGTTTCTGCCTGTGCATGCGTGCGTGTGTGTGTGTGTGTGTGTGTGCACGCACACGTATAGATGTGTCATCTTGCCCATTGGATTGCAAGGCCTCTGCCCCCATGTTTCTGCCAAATGTGATATCAAGAAGGAAGCAGATAAACACATTTAGCTTGGGGGAGGGGGGGGGGGTCTGTCAACATGGCTCCTAAGGTACAACCCTTTGCCCTAAGTCTGTCTGTATGGTGTTCTAGGAGGGATGGTTAGCTTTCATTTCCCTAATAAGTGTGTACCTTGTTTTTCATTACCTTATGGAAGGTTCCATTTTAAGTAGATAAAACAGCATCCTTCCTCAATGCTAAAAGGGCATGATCTCTTTGATAAGAACTGTTGTAAATTTTTAGCTGGTTCTTTAAAATCTTTAATGACAGAAAATCATAGGGAGGAACTTGATCAGACACAATTAGTCTCTGGGAAAGAAACACTTTTAATTTGTTAATAAAATGTGCTTTTTGGAGTTTAAAGTGAAAACCTCAATGGGATGTTCCTCGAAATCTCTTTGAACATCTGTTCTTAGCTATAAATGCAGGTGAATTAAAAAATATGCAACAAAACAAGTTAACACAAGTCACAGCAAAGAAACAAAGAAAGCTTTTTCAGTTGCAGGTGCAGAATGACAGGCTAATGTTTAAAGCACAAGGACATGCATTTTACATGATTCTTTAATTGAGCTAAATTGAAAGGAACGTGTGAGGTGGGTGCGGGCGGGGAGTTATAAGAATATTACAATTTCAAGTAAGGCAAAAATCTCTTCTCACCCACTGGTTCACTCATTTGTAACTTGTATTTTTAACACTTAAAAATGTAAAGTTTTGCCTATTTATATAATACATGTGTTGGCAGCAATACTTAAAATAAGCATCTCGAATTAAACAAGGTTGCTTCCTTGGCATTGTGCCTTTAATCACCATGCTACCTGCAAATCAATTTCTAGAGCAGAGAAGGTTTCAGCAGCAAACTATGAGGAAGATGTGTAGTTAAGTGGAATATGAGAGTGAATGGCATCATCGGTAAGTGAGGGAATGAAGGTTTGGGATTCACCAGCCCACTTTCTGCTTTGCACAGAGCTCTCTCTCCCACAAACGCTTCTCTTCTTTAATCAATTGTAATGAACAGAGACTGTGCCAAGCTGAGGGGCATTACAGTCAACTAACATCTGCTTCTGCTAGGAGATACACGCTCACAGACTGCATTACCACTACAGCAGAAGTGTTATCACATTACCGCCCTCTGTTGCTTGGATACCAGCAGTGAGAAAGATTGCTGTCTGCCACAAAAAAAAAGTGTAATGCAGAAGTAGCGGGTGGGCAGACTGTCACTCACAGGTAACGTGCGAGTCAGGTGAGGATGAGAAGACGCAGTGCCCGTGTCAGGAATTTACCTTGCAGTGTCCATAGACGGCTATGTGAGAAATAAGCAACCTCAGGTCCGTACCTCATACTGCCCCTGTCAGCCCTATTCCACTACCCGGGTCTGCCAAATGTATGAAATAAAAATACTTTATGAAATCCTTAACTCAACAATCAGATTTTAATTTGGATCGCAGTTCCTCCAAGACTGCAAGGTTTTAAAAAATTATCATCGTCGTGGTGCTAATCTCCCTTGAAATTCAGCATGACTGACAGAAACTCGATTCCAAGAGTCCGCCATTGTCTCAGACGCCAGTCACGGGCCTTTCAGTGCGGAGGCGTCGCTAAACGGCAGGGGAGTTGGTGAGGCAGACAGAACAGCAAGCGTGGAATCAAAGTGGGTCTCGAAGCCCTCCTTACGTCAGATGACGTCGGAAATTAAGTGTGCAAGGGAGGGAAAAAAACAATCGTGTCACATCCAAAAAACAAGATGCAGACAGTTTGCTGGGGGAGGTGCAGCGCTGCATTAAGTAATCTGTGCTGGCTACGCAATCACGTCACAATGAATAGTATGTCAGCACAGGCTAAATCCTCAAATCAGCTACATGTCACTAATGTTACACTGTCAGGCAAAACTATGTTGCGGCACTTTATAAAGTAGTAGTAGTAGTAGTAGTATTTACAGTAGTAGTATTAGTAGTATTAACAGTAGTAGTAGTAGTAGTAGTAGAATAAAGTGTGAGTAAACCTATTGAGCTGTTCTCTCCAATCCTGCTTATAACAGACTTCAGCTCTGTGTGCTACATATGCACTAACCGCACAAGCACAACCAACATCACAGAACTCAATCAGGGGACAGTGTGTGAGCTCCTGAGCGTGGAGAACACAGTGTCTTTGTGACGAATGATGCATCACCCCCTTGGGCTCCAGGTGAATCCTGGCCACATGACCTCGGCCCCTCACTGGAACAGTGGTGGCAAAACGCCTTTGAGCTTGGGATGACATCACACAAGTTAATAGCTAGTGGTGTCGCTAAGCAGACAAGCTCTACTGAAGGCCCATTCAGCCCATTCAGCAGTGACTACCACTACATGGGGAGGGACAATGGAAAATCACACCTAAACATTCAGTGAATTTTCACTAGTCCAATTCAACTGAGACAAAACCGAAATCTATATTCACGCCTCACACACTAAAAGCTACTCAATGACCTGCTATAGGCTTCAAACATCCAATGTGCGGAGGATTATCATCACTCCCCTTATCACATGTCACTATCTGTACCATTTTTGTGTTTGTCATAATTATTTTTTCAAACGTGCATTGGACAGTAATAAATTATACCAAGACTCCACGTACTTCAACAAATGTGAGACCTGCGGGGGCAGAAAACACTCTGCAGGAGAGAATGACATGACAAATGACACTGTTTTCTCCTATCCATCATGTCTCCGAGAAGAAACGGCACAGTGCTTTGGTTGGAAGTATTCCATTTTTTCTTTTGTTCCTTAATTTGGTTTTGCCCAAACTCAGGAGCTGAAGCACTCATTTGATAACAACTCCTGGTAAATAAGCGATCTGCAACCACATCAGCGAGTCTTTGAGGTTTACCTTTATGCAATTAGTGCAACTCACATCATTTTTATTACAGTTCAGACTGAGGAGAAGCAGTTTCTACGCTGCCAAAATGGAGCAGGAAGCAAAGGCGGAGAACAGAGAACATTGGACAGTCGATGCAGCACATGCAACTGTTTCATGCATTAGAGGCTGTCCAGAGCTTCTGCCATCTCTCTAGTAAAAGAACGTGAGAAGAACCATGTGATGAGGCAGAGCACAGCCAATTAAAGCTCCTCGTGAGGTCCAACAATAGAACTGCAAGTAGGATCCATCAAATGGAGCAAAGGCCTATTTTTTATTTATTTAGTTATTTTACATAAACACAGCATGGTTATTATAAAAGTTTACATATTCATAGCTCTCTTTAGTTCTAACCAATGAATGGAATGGAAAGTTTCTATATACAATATTCAACAGATGGGGAGAAAGATTCTGTAACCAAAAAAGTGTAGTTCCATAATCCAGTGCTAGTGTTAAATGTGGCATAATGTGGCCTTAGACACATTACACAGCACCACATTTTCCTCTAGCAACAGGTTGCAGGTTTTCCCTTAAAGCTTCTAATACAAAAAATATATATTATTATTTGTGTGTGTGTGTGTGTGTGTGTGTGTGTGTGTTTTAGTAGATTTAAGGTGGAACCACAACATTCTCAGTTTCCTTTCAGTTATGATTTTCTCTACCAATGTCATGGAGAAATATATCTTGAATAATATATGGGTTGGTGGTGATAATTTGTGAGATTCTCCTCTGGGTTGCTGGTGTTCACGTCTTTAATTGTTATTAGTGTATCTGTATCACAAGTGGAATTCTCTGTAGTAATGTTGGGGGGGATGTATTCAGTTATTCATAAGCCTGAAGAGGCAACACATGGCCTCTTATATGTAATTACTAAATTCACCTGCAGGTTTTGTCAGACCCCAGCTGTTGTTTTGTTATAAACGCACTTCTTACACATACTTCATCCTATGCCCAGTGTTACTTTTAGGCAAAGGTTGTTATCCAAAAAGTCATGCAAAGTTTACTTATGGCATTTGAAATAATTAAATGTTGCATGGGGCACTTTTGCATGCATTTGAACAAATCTAATTAAAATCTAATTCAGGGTTAAACATCTTCATCAATGAAAGGTACAACAAGGTATAGTAAATGCATTGACCTCCCTGACACTTTGAGCTTCCAAACTCTTCTGGTCTTCAGTTGACTGGTTTAGTGTGCCTTCACGCATTAAAGCATTCATAGATGCAGACATTGAGATCCTGAATAATGTGTACACGAGAATGTAGTTCTTACACTAGCTGAAATAAATAGAATTGCAAGACACACATCCTTTGTTCTTTTGTTTTGTAAATTAAAATGTTGCCCTTGACTTTCTCCATAAAGCATGTTGGGTAGAAGTTATCTGTTGGTGTAGGCCTCACCACAGCATCACAGAGTCTCACATCACAGCCACTGTCCTGGATTGCTGACCACCATGAACTTGGACCATCTCCCCAAATCTTCTTAATGTGTTTCATTGCGGGGGCTGAGATTTTCTGCTCTGCCGATCTCTCTTCTTCCATTGTGGAACATTATACAAAATCAAAACGGATATCTCTCCTCAGCCATCCAAATGGACATAATAAACATATGAGTCATTCTTGTGACCCAGAAATATTAACAAAGAGTGTGTTTTGCCTTGGTTGCATGTTATTTTCCCAGTGGTAATATTATATATGTAACATCTGGTGTATTCCATTTACTGCATCTATGTTGCAGCTTTAAATAAATATTTACCTGTTTGAAACTGCCTATAAGGAATTAAAAAAAAATGTTTACACTCCATTTAAAAGTAAAAATTCAACTGAAAATCCAAAACATATTCAACTGTATTTACCTACTATCACTCACTATTAAAACCCCTGTATTCCATTAACAAAGGCATGCTTTTCCACCACTCCTTTCTGTTTATCAGTATATATGAATAGTCTGAGAATGCATTTTCACAAAAAAGGAAGGGCTAATTTTATTAGCGTCCAATAACAATACTTATTTGAAATATAGTTTTTCTTTCTCTAACTAAACATGAACATTTAAGTGTCACAGATAGTTAAGCCCCTGACTTCTCTGTCTTGCAGCTGGATCCCTATGAACAGTAGGACAACATGGTGAAATCAGCAGACTGACATGGCTGTCTTTTTCCTATGGTTCTGCATGTCTGAGCGTTAATGGGATAAACTGAAACCTGTGTCAAAATTAAATGAAAATGCAAGCCAACTGGGTGGCTTGGTGATTCAGTGGGTAGTACTATCACATGACACCTCCAGGGACGTGAGCTTGAATCTGGCTCTGAGGACTGTGTGTGTAGAAGGTCTCCCCTTGTATGCATGTGTTTACACAAGCTTCCTCACAGTCCAAAGATTGACTGGATTTTGAACTTGCTTTTTAAATGTAAATTGTGCAGCCATATTAGTCAAAACATGGATTATGTGTGTGTGTGTGTGTGTGTGTGTGTGTGTGTGTGTGTGTGTGTGCCCGTGTGTGTGTGTGTTAGCGCTGGATGATAAAATGATAAAGATAAATACAGTAAC
>JABJVR010033663.1:0-17159 GCA_025773905.1 Chitala chitala
GTCCCCAAACCAGACTCCCTCCGGCCCTTGGCTGCACCTAGAAATTCTGTCCATGAAGATGATGAACAGAACCGGTGTCAAAGGGCAGCCCTGCCGGAATCCAACATGCACCGGGAACAGGTCTGAATTACTGCCGGCAATGCGAACCAAACTCCTGCTCCGGTCATACAGCGATCGGACAGCCCTTAGCAGAGAGCCCCTGACTCCATATTCCCAGAGCACCCCCCACAGGATGCCATGGAGGACACGGTCAAATGCCTTCTCCAAGTCCACAAAGTACATGTGAACTGGTCGGGCGAGCTCCCATGAACCCTCGAGCATCCTATTAAGGATATAGAGTTGGTCCAGCGTTCCACGACCAGGACGAAAACCACATTGCTCCTCCTGAATCCGAGGTTTGACTATCGGCCTGTGTCACGTGGCAATAAATATTCGTACCCGTTTCGGGGTCTTGGGTAGAGGACCAATGCAGTCCACAATAACGTGTTCAAAGGGTTCCCTGACCACAGGAATAGGACACAGGGGTGCTGGAGGGATAACCTGATTGGGCTTTCCTGTGACTTGAGAAGTATGATACATTTTACAGAAGTGACTCACACTGGCTTTTAAGCCAGGCCAAAAGAAATGCTTTAAAATGTGATGATGGGTTTTTGTGATGTCCAAATGTCCTGCTCATTCGTTTTCATGAGCTAAGGTTACAATGTGATTTTGAAGTCCCACAGGAACCACTAGCTGATATACAGTCTGTCACTCACCCTAGTTTCCGGACCTGGGAGACCCACTTTCACACTAATAGGTCCTGGTCAATAAAATAGATGACTTGGCAAAATCTTTCCCTTTATTTTCGGTGTTTTCGATAACCACAGATTCAAAACATTTTCGCAATGTAGGGTCTGCTTTCTGTTCCGACACCAAGTCAGAACGTAGATAAACCGTATGTAATTCTATCGGTATCACTTGCATGTCTATACCTTTTACTAGTATTTTCAAACTGCTGAACGAATTCTGGGAAAAGGGCAACACTTGAGACAAGATATCCCCAGTCGAGGTCAACAGCTCCCCACCTCCACTGTAAACAGTTTTGGCTGAGCACTGTTTCGGCCTCCTGAGGCACCGGACAGTTTGCCAGAATCTTCTCGGGCCCGACCGAAAGTCCTCCTCCATGGCCTTGCTAAATCCTCCCAGACCCGAGTTTTTGCCTCCGTGACCACCCGGGCTGCAGCCCGCTTGGCCTGCTGGTACCCATTGGCTGCTTCAGGAGTCCCACAAGCCAACCATGCTTGATAGGACTCCTTCTTCAGCTTGATGGCATCCCTTACTTCCAGTGTCCACCACCGGGTTCTGGGACTGTCGCCTTGGCAGGCACCAGAGACCTTACGGCCACAGCTCCTTACGGCTGCATTGACAATGGAGGTGGAGAACATGGTCCAGTCGGACTCAATGTCCCCAGTCTTCCTCAGGATGTGGTTGAAGCTCTCCCGGAGGTGGGACTTGAAGACCCTTCTGACAGAGGGTTCAGCTAGACGTTCTCAACAAACCCTCACTATATGTTTGGGTCTGCCAAGTCTGTCCGGCTTCCTCCTCCGTCATCAGATCCAGCTCACCACCAGGTGGTGATCAGTTGACAGCTCTGCCCCTCTCTTCACCCGGGTGTCCAAGACATATGGCCAGAGGTTGGATGACACGATCACAAAGTCAATCATTGACCTCTGTCCACCTTTATGCTCGAACATCATGTTTGTTATGGACAACAAGTGACTGGCACAGAAGTCCAATAACAAAACACTACTCAGGTTCAGATCGGGGAGGCCGTTCCTCCCAATCACACCTCTCCAGGTATGACTGTCATTGCCCACGTGGGAGTTGAAATCCCCCAGTAGAACAATGGAGACCCCAGTCGGGCACCTTTCAGCACCCCTTCCAGGGACTCCAAGAAGGCCAGGTACTCTGCTAATCGGCCTGTAGGCACAAACAACAGAGAGAGACTTATCCCCTACCTGAAGTCGCAGGGAAGCAACCCTCTCGTTCACTGAGGAAAACTCCAACACATGGCAGCAGAGCCGGGGAGCTATAAGCAAGCCTACCCCAGCCCATCGCCTCTCACTATGTGCAACTACAGAATAGAAGAGAGTCCAGCCTGTCTCAAGGAGTTGGGTTCCAGAACTTAGGCAGTGTGTAGAGGCAAGCCTGACTATCTCTAGCCGGTACCGCTCAACCTCCCGCACAAGCTTCGGCTCCTTCCCCCCCAGTGAAGTAACATTCCATGTCCCAATAGCCAGATTCATCGTCCAGGGATTGGGTCGCCGAGGCCTCCCCCCAGAACTGCTACCCAATCCACAATGCACCGGCCCCTTATGCTCCTTCCTGCAGGTGGTGGACCAACAGGAAGGTGGGCCCACATCGCTATTTCGGGCTGAGCCCAGCCGGGTCCCGTGAGCATGGATCCGGCCACCAGGCACTCGCCTGCGTGCCTCATCCCCAGGCCTGGCTCCAGGGTGGGGCCCCGGTAACGCCATTCCGGGCGATGTAACAGTCCTCGATATTTTGTGATTCATAAGGGGTTTATGAACTGGTCTTGGTCTGGCCCGTCACCTAGGACCTGTTTGCCTTGGGTGACCCTACCAGGGGCATTTAGCCCCCGACAACATAGGGTCATTCGGGCACTCAAACCCCTCCACCACTTTAAGGTGGCAGCTTGAGGAGGGGAATTTCATGAATATCAAATATTTATATATAGAAAGATTATTTTTTAGTTTTTTGCCTGCCATATTCAGTTCATTGTATTCACATAAATGTAAAAATGAATAAAAAACATTATTTAGTTATGCTGTCCATACATAACAGCATTCTCTATCATGAAAGTAGGCGGCTGAATTGGCTTCTTGTGGTTTCGGGATTTCATGGGACATTCCACAAGACATCATGCCATTAGAATTTACTCTCTTAGTTATCATGGTCCCCTGTGGTACTAGCCTCAGCCTATGGTTTAATCATTTCTAAACATAGAAATGCATTTGGTAATTCCCTCTATCCTTCAAAAAGTGTCAACAATATGCCTTTGTCAGTTTCAGCCGTTCTCTCTCTTACCATATGGCTGTTTGCTGTCATGCGCATTGATACGTACAGCCCTTACCTCCTTATTTGCTCAAGTTTAGAATTATTTCTGACCCAGTAAAAAATCTGACTTAGATGAAAGACAATTCTTGAATGAAAACTAAAAACAGAGAGGGTCATGAAGTGCCTTGCAATCAGTTTCAGCTACCCTCGGTTTTTGGCACTGCTTGTGGAACTGGAAGAGTAAGAAAGAATTACCGTTGGTTACAGTGCTGGATTTAAAAAAAGTGAAAAACCCGGTTCATTTCAATATTCTGCTGTACCAGTCAGAAAAACAGGAATAACATAAGCTGTGCAACAGTTCTGAGTAAGAGTGAGTCAAAGCATATATCCATAGAATTACTGAAAAGCTTCTCATAGAGCTTCCCCAACCACTCCTGACACCCTGCAGTCTCAGGATTGAGCTCATTGTGAAAAAAATACAGCGAACATAACAATGGATCTGCTCTGACCTGTTCTCAATCAAAAAAGAGGGTTCATCCATCGCTCTGTCTGTGTGTGTGTGTGTGTGTGTGTGTGTGTGTGTGTGTGTGGTTTCAAGTTACAAAATCTTGAAAAGATCCAACTGAACTGAATCGGATCATTTTCTTGGTCTGTACGTGACTTTTCTTGGCGCCCCTAAAAATAAGCAGGAAGATTGAACTTTGTTCTCGGGGAAAATCCCAGTCGTTGTTGCTGGCTGGCTTGCTGGGTTGTTTTTTTCCTCTCTCTCTCTCTGTGACTCCTCCTCTCATTACTTGGGAATGTACGCGCTACCTGCCTTTTTTTACCTAATGTTTACTAATTATTTGGTAGTTCTAAAATTACCCAGTTCTGGTGGCTCTCTGTTGTGTAAATGTAAATGTAATGCAGGAGATACACCAGCAAAAACACTAAAGGGGTCTTGTCATTCGGCACAACTCCCAGAAAATGCTTAAGTAAAACTGTACAGTATACTGTTTGCAGCTTGACAAACTCATAATTTTAATAAGTGTATTTTATACAGGCGTAATGGCCCTATTATTCATTTTAGATTTTAAAATATTTGCAAAAAGAAGAAAGTAAAACGAAAAAGGGAGGAAATTTTCCTTTCGGTAAATTTATGTAAGGTGTGCTAATAAGGAAGTTGTAGTTTCCGTAAGTCAGATAAGCCCTTAAGGAATGGCCTGGCTAAGCATCCTGAAAATTCACAATAAAACAAATAAAACTCATTGATAGTCACGGATACTCCCAAGGCAAACATATGGCACGTTTCGACTTAAAACATCTCTTTTCGCTAACTTGAATTCACACTTTACTCGGTACATCTGAAGATCTCAGTAACTACTGACGCATGAGAATTCTTCCGACGTGAAAATGCTTGGTGCAAAATAAATGCAATCTTTAACAATAAAGATCATGACTGCTTAAATTGTAAAACGATCGCGGACAATACTTTCTGCATTTAAAAGCTCATAAGACACCAAAGCATAACCGAAAACATTCCAATCCGTGTTATCACATCAGTAACAAATAAGCGCGAGCGAAAACGAAACGGATAGTTAATCTTTTGGGGAAAGAAAGGGTGCCGATGCGGGAATCCGCTCCGCCTTCCCTTTGTATGTCCCTACATAGGGCTGTTAACAACATCTGTCCCTCAACTATTGTGAGATCGTTGCGGACTGCAGCGCTCAGCATGACGCACTCCATGCAACGGCTCGGGCTGCTGCTCCTTGCAGCAATCCTCCTGCAGACGGTGGCAGTCGCTGTTGCTTTTATTTACTTTAATAATATTTTGGCTACGGTAAGGAAAGTAAACTTTTGGCTATGGTAACTTGCACTAAGTAAGAAGTGTTTGCATGTTCTTTCTAGCACGATTAGACGTGCATGCAGAAAGAAAAAAAAAAGTATAAGTCTGTTTTGCAATAGTGGGTTGAGTAGAGGATTAACTTTTTGGGGGGAGCTTGTGTTGAAACGTTTATAATGGTTTCCAGCTGTTTGCTTTTTTTTTGTTTTGTTTTATTTCTATGGTCGGTGCCGTTGTGACTGTAGGCGAGTTGTATAGCTTTAGGAACGACCCTTCACAAACGTTTATCTATTTGAAGTACTATGTTTGTATTGTTTGAAAACTCTTGTTAAACTGGACCCTTTCCAACAATTGAGTTTGCGCTCTAGGAGGCACCAATAGCGCTAGTACTGCTGTAAGATTTAATTCTGTTTGAGGACGTAGTGTGTCAATGTTCGACCTTAAAGTTAATGTTTAAATATAGTCCCTGTACTTTCAGTTTCCTACTAGTTAATCAGAAGCTTGAGATTTATATCAGCAATTCAAAACTCGCTTTCAGACCAGCGGCGCAACTTTGCATATCTGAAATATTTTAATTTTCCCCGTATCACAACAACCTCACGAGTGGTCGAGTTGTATGGCTGATGGAGGTATAATTATGCAACAATAGCGTTTACGTCCATGGAAATAATAAACTGGCATAATTTCAAAACTCAGATATTGTATATAAAAGTAATTTTCCGAGTCCGATTTGAGTTTACTCCTCACAAATGTCAACAAACAGTAAAACGCCCTTTAACCCAATAGAGAAACAATGGACAAATAAGTGGAATATTTTGATTACTTCCACCTACTCATTGGTTATTTATTTATTTATTTATTTGACATGAAAAACAGCTACCATTTTCTGAGGTTTTGTGTGTGTATATATGTGTGTGTGTGTGTGTGTGTGTGTGTGTGTGTGTATATATATATATATATATATATATCACTGGTAACTATGAGCCCTGTGGTGGGTTGGCGCCTTGCCCTGGGTGTCCCCTGCCCTGCGCCCTATGTGCCCTGGGATGGGCTCCAGGCTTCCCCGC
Source organism: Chitala chitala (assembly GCA_025773905.1). Classification (NCBI taxonomy): domain Eukaryota; kingdom Metazoa; phylum Chordata; class Actinopteri; order Osteoglossiformes; family Notopteridae; genus Chitala; species Chitala chitala. The sequence continues at coordinate 5,947 of JABJVR010033663.1, forward strand.
GACCCTCACCAGGAATAAGCGGTTAAGATAATGGATGGATGGATGGATGGTAACTATGATGTTATGATGCTAATTACAGATGAAGGAGACTTTCTCCCGGAGCAGTATCTCCTGCTTGACAAGCGCCAATCTAAGAGCCATTAAAGGTTTAGACATGAGTTTGGAGGAGGGAAAAGACGACCCCTGCTGGAAGGTTACGCAGCAGCTCCACTTATTGATCGAAAAGGTATGCAAGTTACCGTCCGAAGGAGCGGGCGTAACAATAGAGGTCTTTTCTTGCATACCCCCCCTCCCCCCGTCCCCCGTTACTCTAGGCACCTGGTGAGTTCAGCCTCGGATCTATCGGGAAAACAAAGACAATACATTTAATTTTATATGATATTTTTTCCGTTTCCCGCAGACAATGTCGACTCACTACAAAAAGGAAATATCTTCTGCAGTTAAAGGTATATCATTACATTCATGAGGAAAAATTACCTATACACAAAACTTCAGTCTTTTTTGACCACACAAAAAACCTCAAATTTAATATGAATTATGACTTTATATAATAATAATAATAATAATAATTTTTTGCCAAATACAGACTTACCAATGGATAGTATCTAGTAGCCTCTTCAAAGGTTTTGATTTACGTTTTAGATGAAGTTTCACGGGTGTTGCCATCATTGCCAGAGGACCAAGACTATCCCACTCGCCCTGAAATTGCAGCTCATGTTACTGGGAGGTCTTTGACTGAAGTGGAATTGACTGCAGAGAGTGAGTTCAACTAGTCTTTTACTGTTAATGGGACCTTGAAAGGTACCTCTTCCACTTGCTTCAAACTCATCAGGTTTACTGAGTTTTATATTTTAAAAATTCTCTAAAATCAATTACTGCTCTTAATTACAATGAAAAATAAAGTTTGTTTCAGAGGCTGAGGAAAACAAAATTTTTAGTGGTTCTACTGATTATTATGAAGGATTGCCATCCATACGTGGTCAAAGTGCAAAAGTTTCTTCCATATTTTCTTAGCTTATGACTTTTACAGAAGGGAAGAGGTATGTTTTCAATATTTTAAGCAAATTACTTAGTAGGTAAAATGTAAATCAGAGTGGAATCTGCAAGTATATATTACACTTTTGCATATATTATGAAAAACATCCAGCAGTATTATGCTTATCTGGAGGCTAATTTGCACTGGCATCCATACAAAAAAATAGCAAGTCTAAGTATCTATGTCATCATTTATCCATTAGTCTTTATTTCAAGTGTTGCGTAGAACTGGAGCGAACTGCCTGTCAGCACTGATCTTGACTTGTTCTGTATTGAATTCCAAGTGCAAAGTATGCATGGAAAAAGCAAGGAGAAATGAAGCAAACCGTATTTCTGTTTTAGAGTAGTGTGTTTGCCCAACATTAACAGCCCCTCCCCATCTAGGATTCCCGCACCACTTGCCTCAGGGCAGCGTAATTTTATTTATCAGGGCTGCCTCCTGTGACGTATTGTGGTGGCCCTGCTGGGATTCAAACCCGCACAGCCACAACCTGCCCAGACAAGAGTATTAGCCTGAGTCCTCACTTGGGGGACTAAATGCACTTATGTGATGACAACCGGAGATATCTACCACGATACACTAATAATGTGTTAACTACAAAGTGAAAAGCTAAACTGGGGGGGGGGGGACTAAATTGTCATCTACTTTTTTAAACGTGTGTTACATCCATGACTTGACTTGGGCAATACATGATTTATAACTTGTTTTAAGACTGTTGGATTTTAGTACAAAAAATATATATTTTTAAAGGATTTGTCTTTCAGATTTCGTATTTGAAAGCATAACGCATTACTTCCTTGGTAATAATGTTGTAAACATGGTGCAGTTACATATAAAATGAATTGACACTAATGTGCAGACTGGTGTTACTTCAATCCATTTAGGCTGTTTTCGTTCAGGAATCATGGTTGATCAGTATAAATGTTAAATAGGTTGTTGTGTAGATAATGTCACCCAGGAGCTCTATGGATTGCTGTGTTGTCCACAAGACCCTGAATTCTTTGCTTGGTTCTGGTGCTCCAGGAATGCTCACCAGGAGGGTCCAAGGCCAAAAGATTCCATTGTGGGAGACGGCAAAGGGGCTGGCCTTCTTACGGAACATGAAGATGATCGAGGGGGAGCTGGTGGTTCCCCAGGCCGGCCTTTACTACATCTACTCCCAGACCTACTTCAGGCTGTCTGGTGCTCTGGAGGGTGGGGTTGAGGATGAAGATGAGGAGGATGATCATGACTCATCAAAAGGTCCAGCACGAGGAAAGCAAATGCTGCAGTACATATACAAGAAGGTGGTTTCCTACCCAGTGCCCATCCTTCTGATGAAGAATGCCAGGACAACATGTTGGGCACGCAGTGCTGAATACGGCCTTTACTCCATCTACCAGGCTGGGGTGTTCAGACTGGGTGCTGGTGACCGCATCTTTGTGTCTGTTAGCGATGTCAATGCCTTGAGCATGGATGAGAAATCCAGTTTCTTTGGTGCCTTCTTGGTCACATAGGGTGGGCCAGTGTAGTTTGTCACGTTCTTTATATCCCCTCCTTGACTTTTTGTAATATTACTATGTAGCACATAGACTTTCTCCCATGGTCACAGCAGCTGACGTGGTGTAAGAGAGGAATACTGGTTGATTACTCCTCCTAAATGGGACGGCTTAATGACTTATTGTCTTCAAAGTTGTGGAAGGAGTTCATGGAGGGGTGGACCTCAGTAGAATGATCTGTGAGGAGGGCAGTGAATGGGGGGTTGTTGGCCGGCAAATTGCTGACAGCCACTCCTTTGGCTAAAGAAGTACAGGAACTCTGGAGAATGCGAGGTATTAATATGTAGCAGTGAATATCAATAATCCTTTTAATTTTTGGTCAGTACTGAACACAGTAGCAGAAAACCACCTGTGTTTGCTTCAGGAAGTTAAATACACTAATTCAGGGACGATGAACTCTGGTCGTAAATAACCAGTCTTGCTTCCATTGGAGAATAAATTTTAATTGGCACTTAAATGAGATCTCTACCAGTTGTTTCTGGCAGAGAGCCTGGTAGATATTTTAATAAAGCAGTTAAGAGCAAATAGTGCGTGAAATGGAGCCCATTCCTTTGTCTCTCGACATCTATCTAGAGTTGGTCACAGCTACACTAATTAACAGAATATTTTTGATGACAGCGGTGTTGTATTTTTGGATATAATATTGGAAAAGCAGTATTACCTTTTGTTTCACATAATGTTATGATTTGATTCTACTTTCACAGATGTGTATATATATGTAATTATCAGCGTATTTTCCAAATTCGATGTCGATGATATGGACCGATGATTTTTTGTTTTTGTTTTTTTTTTTTTTTTTTAAATAGCGAATTTGAGAAAATGGCTCCCCCAGGTGGCAAAAGTATGTACATACAGTTTAGGATTTTTGTCCAAGATGAACTCTTAATGCTGGGAAACATGACAGGCAGGAATTTAAGCAGATGACTGTTGATGTAACTGATTTTTATAAACTGTATTTATTTGTAAATATCGCCAAGGGTGCAAGTTCATGTATGTATTTTTAGTTTTAAGATGAATATGTATATGTGTATGTCTCTGTCTTCAAACTGTGGTTTAAGATCTGTAGGTTGTGCTACTTTCCGTTTGTCAGCTTCCAGTTGCTTCGTTTAGGAAACGAGCTGTACTGTGATAAACTGTGCTTGAACTTTCAGATGTCTTTTGGGACCTAATTAAAATATTTTGAGACTCAAGGACAACGGCAGCCCCCTTCTACATGGAACAACATTGTGTAAGTAGGTGCTACAGCTTCGTAATGTCTAAGCTCTTACTCTTCGTGGACATTCAGTAAGCCGTAGACAGTCAGCTCTCTTTAATTAAACACTTCTGTCTTCACTACAGTCAGCACACCTGTGCTATTGTTTGCATGTAAACACATTGCACAATTGTCTAAACCAGTTTTTTAAATGAGTTTATTTTTCTACATACAATTAAAGATGAATTTATGAAAAATAGTGTCATGTATGATTTCCTGTGTGAGATGGTGGACTTTACACCTCACTACTGCAGATGTGGAAAGGACAGTCCAGGTAGGTTTGCTTGATCAACAGCGTCACCTTCTGGTGTCTTACAAAACTTTTTTTTTTTTTTTGTGGTGGGAAGGGGTCAGTGATCATTTCTAACTTTGGCAAACTGAGAACTGAGTATTATTAATAGAACTAGAATAGATTTGCTTTCTTATCAGATCTTCAGTTGAAGGATATAAGAAATGGCTTCCTGCATGTGGTTCTCCAGATTTTTAGTTTCTTCACAACTGAACGTTTTGATAAACAAAAGACTCATCATATTTGATGACCAATCTTTACTTCAGCCCAATTTGTGCTTCTCTGTTCTTGTACCATAGCAACATTCAAGATAATCTTTATTGTAATTATACAATGTAAGACACGTATAATGAAATTTTGCTGTACCTCTTTTTGGCACATAAGTGGAATTTTGATAATTTTAAAACAGATTTTACAGTGTAAACCTAGGGACTGCATAACACATTAATTACAAAACCAATGATACATAAAGTCCACTTAAACTGGTGCTGTAGAAGTGAATACGTGTTGTATTGCATGGCTGATTGGCTAAGGGTGTCCTTGAACATGCTGTTCAGGCACCTCATCCATCTTCAGTTCAATTTATTTTTACGTAGTGCCTTTCACAGCAGTTGCCCTAAACCACAGGAGTGAGTGTAACAAGTAATACATAAATTTTAAAGCTGAGCTTTGTGGGTCCAAGATCGATTGGCTGCTCAGCTGCTATGGACATGTTAATGTTATATTAGACAATCAACAAAGTGAAATCAAGAACCATCTAACTGAATATCGATACAAAGTCCGCCGTTGTGCCAGATCTAGGTGTATAACTCTATTTGCTGACAAGACCTCCTGGATGACAACTATGTCCAGTCTGCTACCCTGGATTCAGAGGTTCTAATGCAGCACCCTGCTCAGGTGCCAGCAGATCAAATGTGTTGCTGAAGCATATTCCACAGATGCTCAAATGGATTGAGATCTGGGAACTTTGGAGATCTTGAACACATTATCATGTTTATCAAACCATTTGTGTTTGTGTGGCAGGGTGCATTATCTTGCTGAAACAGACCATTGCTGTTGGGGAATACCACTGCCATAAAGGAGCGCACCTGTCCATGACATTGTTTAGGTGGGTGGCAAGCATCAAACTGCCATCCACATGACAATCCAGTGTTTCTCAGCAGAACACTGTCAAGAGCATCACACCCCCTCCACCAGCTTGTCGTCTTCCCACGGTGCATCCTGGTGCCTTCCATTCCCTAGCTTAATGGTGCACATGTACCCAGTGGCCACATGATATAAAACAAAACAGAACTCAGACTAGCCAACCCTCTTTCATTGCTCTAAGGTTCAGTTCCAACACTTGTATACTTTTTGTAGGCACTTTCAATTGCGGACAGGGGGTCATAATGAAAACGTTGGTCAGTCTGCAGCTACAGAGGCAGAAGAGTCTGCTGTACTGTATGTTATGACATGTTCCTATTGTGGTGGAAATACTGCTTGGTTATAGTGGACATATAGTGAAAACAAAACAAAACAGATCAGCAGTATCAAAGGTGTAGATGGACATCATTCCTTGGTGGGGTATACCGAGTACAATTAGCAGGGACAATGGAGCCCCGTTCAGAAATGAAAGGATACAACATCTTTCAGACTTTTTAGGAACACACCTTAGACAATATTACGCATATCACCCCACCAGTAGAGAAGTAGAAAGGGAAAATGGTACCATAAAGTTGAAATTACTTACGTGTGGAGAACAGACAGTAAAGGTGGCAGAGCACGCGGCGTGGAAACCAATGCGAGCCATTGCAGAGTGGTTCCATCCCACTAGTCAGGCAGGAGACAACGCGCCTGGGTAAGGACGGTCTCTCACCTTGTTACTTATGTGTGGAGAACAGACAGGTCTTCCATGGACTAAGTCGTTACCACTGGTCCTCATGTACATGCAAATGAAAAGATGCCAGGGAAAACTTGAGCTTGTTCCAAATTCTGTTTGGCAGACCTCCAACCTTAGGAGTGGGTCCGCCACCACAACCCCTACCATCCACTGCATTGTGTGAATATGAAATGCTGAGGTACTGCAAAACCTTGTCTTCTACCTTATCTCAGATCTCTAAGTAGGGAAAAAGGCACTCTACCATAACCAGCTCAGTGACCCCTACACACCATCAAGCCAGGGGATTATGTACTCATCAAGGACCTAAAGATAAACAGCTAGAGGTCCAAGCAGTACAGTTACTAAAGTGACATCTGCATTTAGATGTAAGAAAAGACATCAGTAAACAGGCAGACATTGTAGTCTGCAGTGCACATTTAATGACCGTGATGCTTGTGCATTAATGAAAAAGGAAGGAAAAGCAGAACAGGTCTTCATCAGGTGACTGAGAATATCAGTGCAGGATGTGATCATACTGTTCAGCATGTTGGTTTTTCCTTTGTCACCCCTCTGTGTGTGTGTAATATCTTTTTCATTAATAAAAGGTTGAAATTATATCACCCCAACTCTGCACATGTATTTATCACTGATGCAGCTCATGCTGACCCCAAGCATTGGTAAATGGGGAGGTTTGGAGGAAGACCTGGCAACCTACCCTTTAAAAAGCTCACCAGAGTGGGAGAGGTGCCCGACAATATCACCGAAAATCATTCACAGCTGACCAAAATATCATCATGATCATTTAAACTTACTGGGCTATAACACAAAGGGGACAGTCATGGCAAATAAAGCCATGTTTTTTCCATCTTTACCACTGCTGTATGTTCAGTATATCATAAATTGAGTGATTGCTGAATGGAAGTAATATGGTTTTCATTTTTCTTTGTGTACATATTAAACACATACTGAACAAATGGCCTAGAGTTTCACCACTAAGCGACATGGGCCCCATGTAAACTTCATTACTACGGCGATAGCTGTACAGGCACCAGTCTGAAGTGCACATGAGCAATTCAATCATTCATTTTCAAGTGCTCCTGTCTGCACCAAACACAAAGCAAGCTGGTCATATTACTTGCTGTTAATGAATGTCAGTTATCTTCATCATCGCGACTCTCGATGGTGGAGTCTGTAAATAGCACAGGCTGAATTAATGTTTCCACATGAAACCCTTCCTCCCTTTACTGTGTACAACATTAAGACGAAAAACCTCCAATGAGAACCTGGACCACCAGAGAACAGAAAGGCAGTTCTCGAAATGTTATGATGCGTAGGAATGCCAGGTCGAGGCAGTCAGAGGCCCACAACCGCTGGAAATCACCTGGCAGTCCTGAAAAGTCCGACTCTACAAACATGTAGGTCCAAAAGTGACAGGCGCCTCTGTGGGATGACAGTACAGAGCTGCATGCTTCATGTGTCACTGCTGCCATAAGTGCAAATCAGATGAATAATGTAACAGGAGCCGTATGTGTAAGTGGGGTGCAAACAGGCTCCTGAGAGGGTGATGTAAGCCTGCTGAAATACAGCCCCTTGCCTATGAGCATTACGGGTCTAAACAGTCCCAGATGGCTGCATGACAAATTGCAAAAAAGAACATTCTGAAGAAGATGGGGTGGGGGACAATGCATCATCTGCTCCTGAGGCATGCGCCAACACCTGGACACAGCCCTGCTCTCACAACATCCCGGACCCTTCTATTGCAAAGTGTGTGTTTATAGACACAAAAGCACTCGTACAATACAATATTATTCCTCGACTTCAAAACTAATTTCTGAAAAAATCAGTGCCACTGGTCTGCCAATATGTCGCAAAAGTTTTTTTTTTTTTTTTAAACTACAATGGACCCAATGTGATGTACAGAACCAGGAAATACAGAATACACTGTCTGGTGAACAAAAGCGGTTACAGAAACCACATCTACATCAATTTGAAGAACCGGTAAATAATGTTTTTCTCTCTAATGGCTGCCAAGCCCTTTCAAACCAAAATACAGGTGCTCCAGCATTACCTGAAGCAGCAGCAGCAGCAGGGGGCAATAATACAAGAATCAATGAATCAATCGACATCCTGTTCACAACCTACATCAGAGCAGAGAAAAAGATGAAACTAGAGAGCAGCGCATACAAAGTCAACCAGAGACATTTTTTTTTCTATTTTTCATTTTTGTGGAAATATGTTACAGTTATAATACAGGGTTTTTTTTAATGCCCGAAGGACAAAAATACATTGTTTTCGTTAAGACGGCAGAAACAAGCACTGACAATACAGAAACGTAAGACAGCAACATGTAGGGCTTTGCTTATCCTGCAGACGTTGAGACAATCCTGATGACGGTCTAAACAGATAGATCTCTATGTTAGAAGACAGCCAATAAATACTACAAAGGTTGTTAATGAAACTTTAAAAATACCGTAAAATGTCATCTTACATGGAATCAGATACGTGCGTGTATAAAAAAAAAAAAAAAAAAAAGAAAAAAAAAATTACAACCAGACTGTATTCACACTGCAGGTACCATCGTTTTTGTCTCATACTCTAGCCTACCTTTCATTCCGTGTTGCACACAGCGTGACCCACAACAACGAGGTCAAATTTAACTTGCCAAAGTCTTGTGAAATATAAATCACTTGTACCATTAAAAAAATAAAACCCTTTACAGTAACATTTCTCTCCTCTATCAAAACCACAGCAGTGTATAAGACAAAATGCTACATACAAGTGATTTATGTCTACACATACTTCAGCAATTCTTTTATTAATAACTGGAACTTTAATAGATCAATAGCTGCCTGTATTGTGGTGACTTTTTTTTTTTTTGTCTTCAACGTCATCCTAACTGAAGACGAGCTCAACAGTCAAAGTTCATGTCTAGGCTGTCGTTGAAGCCCTTGTCCTCATGAGGGCCACCGGCCAGGAAGGAGGCAACGGGGCCACCTGCTGCCACGCTGAGGACGCCGGTGCTGGTGCCAGCACTCCGCACAGCGATGCTGGTCACGTTGATGCCCAGTGTTAACCTCGTCTGCTCCAGTGCCTTCTCGGGCACGGCAAAGGCCTCCAGCTTCTTCTCGCCGTTGGCCATGTACGAGTTCTGGCAGCCGCGGCAAATGCAGTCCAGGCAGGCCTTGCGGTTCGAGTAGCATGGGCAGCGCTGGCCGCGGCACGTAAGAACACTTGGGTTTTGTGTGGCTCGGCCACACTTGCAGCCCTTCTTCTCTTGGGGCTTCTTGTACGCTGCTTTTGTAGGGCTTCCTGACATCAAGCCGCTGCTGCCGTTGTTATTACTACTGGAGGTACGATCTTTCATCTTGTCCTTTGTCTTAGGGACCCCCTGCTTGGCTTTAGAATAGGCTTTCCTGGGTATGTGGTCAGGGTTCTTCTTGACACCTCTGCTGGACGTTACCAGTGTCTTAGTAACCTTAAGTGTCCCTCCGTTGGGGACAGTGGCCAGGGGCTGCGCAACCTGGATTTTGACATCCTGTCTGTTACCTGCCAGAGCAGCTATTGCTACAGGGGGGCCCTGGATGATACTGGAGATGGGCAGGGGCTGGACTTTCTCACTGTCACTCTCTGACCGTGACCGCTTCCTGCTGGGCCAGCCAGCATGGGGTGTGGTGGCAGAGCAGGACAATACTAACGAGGGTGCTGGAGGACGGGAGGTGAGAGTGGTCACTGGCCGCCGCGGACAGTCAACAGAGGATCCGTTGAGGTTGCCTGGAGTTTCTAGCTTGGGCTTTGCTGCCTCAGAGCAGCTCTCAGAAGCAGGCTCTGGCTCTGGATCAGGCTCAAGACTCCGCAGCACCTCCTCGACGGTCAGCATGAGTGGACCGCTGGTGTTCTTGGAGTCCTCGCTGAAGCCACAGATTTCAATACCATCAGAGATCAGCTCGTCTGAAGCCACAGGCTCACAGGCTTGCAGTGCGTCTGTGAAGCCGCCAGGCTTCAAACTGGCTTCAGCATCTCCGTCCCCCTCGGGGGGTGAGGGGAGGCCCACCACCAGCTCCTCCACAGCTGTTAGCCCATTGCAGTCACGGAGCCCGTTAATGTTGTTACCATGGGGACTGGATGGAGGGGGCTCCTGAATTGCTGCAAAAGGCTCCAAATGGCCATCACTGGGATCTTCAGAGGTGGAAGGAGCTGGTGAGGAGCACGAAAGGGAGACTTCGTAGTCCTCAACATCGGTCCCGCTCAATGACAGACCCTCCTTCAGCATCGCAAACACATCTGGTGAGCCGCCATTGTCACTGGCTATGTGTTGCAACAGCGGTGACCCTGCAATGTACTCACACAGCTTTCTGTAGCAGTCCACCAGGATGCACAGCTGCCTGTTCCCTTCAAATTGCTCATAGTCCTTACACCAGCTGCACGATGGCTTCATCATCATCTTCTGACCTTTGCAGCCTCTGCACACGTAGTGCTGGCAAGACGAGTTGGTTGGAGCTATTGGATCTTGCAGCAGGTTGCCTACAACAAACACAAATTAAACAAGGAACTCAACTGCTGTGCCTACAGTAAACAGGTAATATTAAAGAAATCCAAAGTAACTTTCAGATAAATTCCCTGCTGTACTCATTAATAGTGTTTACGTCAGATTACACAAAGGAAAAGTCAATGCCTAGCCAAGTGGGATTACGGTTTTCTTTTTAAGCAGGATCCTTAACAATGTTGTATGGCTGACACCATATGGAAAGTGTACTGATCACTAACCAAGAGTAGTACAACAGTCAACTCAGCAGGCAATATTTTATGTCCAAAAAAAAAAAAAAGTTTACAATAACAACACACTGGAAATTTCCAAAAGGCTGCTGATATATTTTATAGTCAAATGCTTTCCTAATGGCTTTTTCTGAAAACTTTTTTTTTTTTTTTTTTTAAACGTATTAAAACAGATGAATATCTTACTAATGCAATACCCCTGTCAAGAGGTACAACTGCAGCATCTCTCTATTTAAGCAAACTGTAGTCACACACATTTGCTACCACCATTTAAAAATTTATTTTTAAAAGTTAAAGATTTAACATGAAATATTTTCTAACTGTTTAACGTCAGTGGGCAGCAAAAATTTAAAGTCTGCACCAGGTATGCAACAATAAGACTGATGTGAATCCACCATGTCTCCAAACCTGCCAAATCTGTTTATTCTACTAAGAAACCTTAAAATACAGACACACACACGGACTAT